>PVHX01004477.1:0-125281 GCA_004024805.1 Geosciurus inauris | reverse complement strand
GTATAGACCCAGTGTGGCTGAGAAGCCAGACACTCAGGTTTTTTTATAACGTAGATTTTAAATAATTCACACTGAAGAATCCTGTGTAGACATAGCCTGGGTTCTCAGTTTGTCCCCCCTTCTTTTTTTTTAATATTTTTTTAGTTGTAGATGGACACAATGTCTCCATTCCATTGCTTTGTATGTGGTGCTGAGGATCGAACCCAGGGCCTTACGCATGCAAGGCAAGCGCTCTACCACTGAGCTACAATCCCAGCCCTTGTTCCCCCCTTCTGATGGCCCTGTGCACCTGCCACATCTGCACTGAGCTCTAAGAGTGTTGGGGTGACTTATACATTATCCCACGTGGGTCTCTCGAGGGCCTAGGAAGAAGTTAGTGTTAGCTCACTCATAACTGGGGACACGGGGCCCAGAGATGGCAGTGTTTGCTCAGGGATGCTGCTCTGGAGGGGCAGAACTGGCATGGGGCTGGTCCCTGTGTAGACCCACCCTCTACTTCTCTGCCAGCTGTGGTGACACAGTCATCTCCCTGCCTGTGGGGCTGCCAGGGCTGAGGGCACGGGTGGGTGTGGCCAGGTGCAGGTTTGGGGGCCTTTGTACCAGGATGGCCTGTTCTGCCTGGCTCCTCAGTTTGCTGGAAGCAGGTGATGCAGGAATGAGGACAGCCACAGGAAGGCTGTGGGCAGCGAGTGGGCTGCTCCTGCTACGCCGTCCCTATTGCAGCTAACCATTCTCCTGTGTGCCCTCCTGCTGCCAGAGCTCTGCGCTTCCTTAGAAGTTTGGGCTGGAACAGGAGTGAGTGTGTTTACCTGCACTATCATCCATGCTGCCTGTGTGTCCCCTGACGGTGGTGGCCAGCCACTCTGTTCACCAAGGGAGGAAACTGAAGTTTGTGGGCTATGTCCAGTGGAGCAGACTCTGTTTGCCCAGTGGCACTTGACTAGGGAAGCCTGAAGGGCCTGTGTTTGTGTGCCAGGTGGGTAGCCTTGAGAACTTACCTGTCTGGCCATCTTCCTTGGAATTCTGTCACCAGCCTCACACTGAAGCTGTGGGAGATGTTTACAGTAAATTCCAAAGGACAGGCGCTCCAAGCCTAGAACAGTGCCTGACAGGGTCAGTATAGTTGAGCAAATAACAACTATGTAGGTCAATAATTTTCTGAGCTTGAAATGAAGGTGACACTTACTGGCATAATGTGGCACCTTCTTGCTATGCAAAAGTCCTTTGTCTCCTTGCTCCTAAGGCTGTGCCCTAACTCCTTCTCTTTGTGCATTGGCTCAGGGCTCACCTTCTTTTGCCTTCTGGTCTCCTTGGCTCAGGGCTCACCTTCTTTTGCCTTCTGGTCTCCGTGGTCATTGCAGGGGGAATGACTTTGGCTGGTGATGGGGCAGTCCTTGCTGCGTTCCAGGGAGGGGAATTTGTTGTATAGGTTTGGTCTTAGAAAGTCAAGGGTGCTGGATTTTTATGGGCTGGTTTCATTATCCTCCTGTTGGGATGCTCCAACCCTCTTGTGGATGTTAAACCTGCACCGCTGCCTACGTTTGACTCAGCCCCATAGCAAGGACCATCTAATTCAGCTCCCAGGTTCTGAGCTTCCTGGGGCAGAGCTGCTTATTGCACCCTGTGTCCCACCAGCAATGAGCACAAGGCCTGGTGCAGTTCTGGGTGAGAGATGCTGCTGCCTGCTGAAGGGCTTGCAGTGAGAGCCGGGCCTGCACTGCCCCACAGTCCCCTTCCTAGTAGGCTTGCCACTTCATATCTGTGGCTGAGTCTGGGTAGGTTGCCTTTGAGCATCCTGATCTCAGTGGCTCCGGGAGGTAGTTGATGGAATAAGGTGATAACAGGTACAGTACACACCTGTACACACTGCTGAACAGTCTTTTCATGCTCTTTCCTAGGATGCCTTCAGCCTTCAGTCTTCTCTTTCCTCTCCCCACCAAGACTGGACACCCCTCCTTTTGATTCTTGAGGTCTCCCCACCCCAACATCAGTAGACAGTTTGTTGGTGGGCTTCTTGAGCGCTGATGGCGGTCTGGGCCTTGGACACCATAGACACTCATCAAGCATGTGTGGAACTGAGTTGAGCATGCTGGCTGCAAGGTCCTGCAGTAAGCAGTGCGTGCTTTCCTGGCCACATTGGCCATGCTCAATCCTGGGAGAGGGAAGTGAGGCTCAGAAGAAATGGCTACCAGTGGTGGAGCCAGGTTGCAGATGCACCTCTGCCTGCCTTCAGAAGCCCTGGGTCTGCTCGATTCTGCTGTGCTGAATGCCTCACCTTTGGTCCTTGCCAAGCAATCCTATAGGCTCCTTGTGAAGGCTGTGGTCCTGCTGCCACTGCTTTCAGCTTAAGGAGGGGCTTGGCCTCTAGGAAGTACAGAGCAGGCAGTGCTCAGCAAAGAGCTGTGGAGTGAGTGCACACCATGGAGGAGGGGCAAGGCAGTGGGCATGTCCACGAAGTCCCTGCTCTGTAGTCGCCTCAAGATTGCATTCATTGATGATACTTGAGCACAGTGATTGGGCTTACAGAGATTATGCTAGAGCAGGTGAATAAACTCATTTTCCCTTCTCTCTTCCAGAAGGCTTTCATTCTTGGTGCCAGTGGAGCATCACTACTCAGTGTCATCTTCTCTCTAGCTTTTTGCCTGTCGCAGCACTTTGCACCAAGCCTGCAGCAGCTGCCTGCACTCTGCAAGGTGCATTGCTATGTGTGCAGAAGCATCAGGGACTTCACTGGACTTGGTGAAGTCTTTCTGACCTGAAGGATGGGAGTAGGAGTGGCACGAAAGTGTTTCATTTTCTAGTGGCAGAAATACCTAGTTTTGCAATGGCTTTTTTATTTTTTATGAACTTTCAAAAATAGCTTATACATTTTCTTTTCTTTTGGTACCGGGGATTGAACCTAGGGGTGCTTAACCACTGAGCCACATCTGCAGCCCTTTTTATTTTTTATTTTGAGACAGGATCTCATTGAGTTTCGTAGGATCTCATTGAGTTGCTGAGGCTGGCCTCGAACTTGTGATCCTCCTGCCTCAGCCTCCTGAGTGGGTGGGAGACCTTGAGAACCAAGAGGAGGGGTGTCCAGTCATGGTGGGGAGAGGAAAGAGAAGACTGAAGGTTGAGGGCATCCTAGGAAAAGGCATTAAAAGTTGCTGGGATTACAGGTGTGTGCCTCTGTGCCCAGCTAAAAAGAGGTAATATATTTTCATGGTTCAAAATTCAAAAAGTAGAACAGAATTTAAGGTGGAAACTTGTGTTTCACTAACCTGTCCTGGAGGAGTGAATGTCTACAGTTTTTACCTTCTTCTGCAGAGTCAGGGCTAGATGTGCGAAGGCAGCTGCCTGTACCTACTCCCTACTATCCCATACCTTGCTTTTGTCTTTTTTTTTTATACCAGGGATTTAGGCTAGGGGTGCTTTACCACTGAGCTACCTTTCCAACCTTTTTTTTTTTTTTTAAAATTTGCGATAGGTCTCCTTAAGTTGTTCAGGGCCTCACTAAGTTTCTGAGGCTGGCTTTGAACTTGCAGTCCTCCTGCCTCCACTTCTGAGTTGCTGTTATTACAGATGTGTGCCACCATGTCCAGTTTGCTTTTGTCCTAGGACAATAGGTAGGTTACTCTCTCCAAGAAAATGTCCCTCAGCCTTCTTAAAGCTGCATATGCCTGTGTCATGAACTCTTGGGTTTTCTTTTTATGACACTTAAAAATATTATATTGCATGTAGCCAACACATTTCAACAGGATGGCTTACGCATTTCAGGGACCTGGTGAGCACAGTGGTCAGTGGCTCCCCTGTTGCATAGCTCGGTTGCAATCCCTTTGTCCACAGGGGTGTTGATTCTCTGTAGGTTTGGTGTTCTGTCCCCACTTGGCCCTCTCCCCAGCTCTCCTTGCCTCTTACCAGATGGCGGTGATCTCTTGTCTACTTCCTAGCAGGGTGCCCGGACAGGCCTGGGACTGTAAAGGGCCTGGTAATTCAGGGAGTCGGGGAGGCTGAGGAGGTCAGTGTCGGTACACTTACATACCTGGCCGTTCTTGCTGGAATCCTGCAGGTCCCAGTTAAATGTGTCAGTGACTCACCTTGCTCCTGATTCTGATGATACCCTGTACTTGTGGTCTGGCACTCCACTGTGCACTTGTGAGCTTCTTTCTGGCTTCACAGAAGAGCTGGACGGCAGAAACCGACACACCTCTTCCTCCCTAGGGTCAAGGATTGACCCAAGGCCTTGTCTGCTAGGCAGGTGCTTTGCCACTAACCTAAATCTCCAGCCCACACCACTGTTTTAACATTATTTTGCCGTTGACATGTCATGTCTCCCTCTGAGTTGGAACTTGTTGAGGCGAGATGATCACTTTCTAATGCCACAGTGAAACTTTGACTTCTTTTCCCTGCCCTGATAGGGCCTGTGCCTCCCCAGGCTGTTAAGAGTTAGACTCTTCCTTCGTATTGGCGTGGCTTTATCAGGGACAGCCCCTAGCATCTTTTGGAAGCTGAGGCTGCTTCAACAAGATTTTAAATGTCATTCAGTAGCATTTTGTAGACATCCTGGTGAGGCCACGCCCACATCACCTTTCCTGGGAGCTCCCCATTCATGTGAGACACCAGGTCCTCTTTCTCAGATCTCTGCACCCCTGAGGGGAGGATAGAGTGATGGGGAGTGGTACATGAGGGCCGTCCGGGCATAGTCTCCCTCCCCAGTAGAGAAATGCCTGGTTGAGGGGCAGCTGTGCTCTGGAGACCAGGTGTGTGAGTGGGCTGAGCCCTAGACTCATCAACTCATTTAATCCTCATGTCTCCTTTTGGGGGAGTCCTTAACAGCTGAGGGAACGGCCTCTGATGGGCCTAACGGGTGGGTGGCAGGAGCTTAAGGAGATGGGGCCAGTCCACATGCCACAAGACCAGGGGCGAGTCTGTGGAGGGATTTGGGGGGACAGCCTAGGTGATGCATTTGTGCTTTCAAAAGGTGACTCGAGAGGGTGCTGGGACCTGAGGATGCCTTTTGTGTCACTGGTGTAGTTGAGGCCCCTGGGAAATACAGCAGGAATGAGGCTTGTTAGGTGGTTGTGAGGGCACCTCCCTGCCTCGGGGCCTGCAGAGGAGCTTCCTGCCTTTCAGAAAGAAGCATTGTTGTAGTCCATGGTCTGGAAATTGCCTGCAGCCTCATACCCCTGCCTGCTGCGGCTGGAGGAAGACTGCAGTGGGCATGTGGGCGGAAGTGAGTGGTAAGGTGACATAGGTCCGCACCGGGCAGCCTGTGCAGGTGGGGTGGTGGGTGACATGCACCAGGTTGGCATATGTGCAGGGTGTGCAGAGATCCAGAATCTAAGGTTGCCCTGTGTTCCCGTGCAAGGGTGATGGTGTGGTGAGGCTGCTGAAGGTTGGAGGTAGGGGACATAGGCACAGTACTGTTTGCTTGCTCTGGGGCTGGCTCAGGCAGCTGCAGGTGGACTGTCCTCTGCTCAGTGTTCTGGGTCTCTCTTGGGTCAGAGACTGCCCGAGGCTAACAGCTGCTGTCCCTAATGCTGCCAGTATAGTGCTTTTCCTCCTCTTGACAAAGAGGTTTGTTCCCTACTGAAGGCCCTGGGCTGGGGATGTACAAGGGCGTCTGTTGTTCTGTGGGGCTGGTTGGGAAGTATTCTCAGGCACTTCCTCCATGGCAGGCACTCACCACCCCTGCAGGCTGTCCCCAGCTCCCTGCCCTCCTCAAGGACTTGGTGAGGTGCTACTCCCCATACCTTCCATTGCCTCTTCTTTCCTAGGAACCCCACCCTGGTCAAAGGCTGCCTCCCCTGAGTGTAGCATCTCCCATTTGCGTCTCTGTGGGTGCCTAGTGTCAGTTGTGCCTCCTCATCCCCCAGCATTTGCCTCCCCGCAGACACATATGATGGCTGCTCCACTTGCCAGCAAATGCGCATTGAGCACCTTCTGCATGTTGGATGTGGCTCTGGGAGTGTGGAGTGACTGCCTGCCCCTGCACTCCTGGTAAGTGGGGTGGGACAGCCCACCCTACAGACAGAATAAAGCAGCGAGTGCTCTGGAGATAGCTCTGGCGAGCTGGGCCTGAACAAGTATGAGGACTTCTTGTGACTTTATGGGAAGAGGAAGCTTGGTTCCAGCAGCCCTGGTCCCCTGGCAGTTGTCAGTCAGATGGGTGCTTGTGGGTGGCTGTGGCTGCGGCATGCCCCAGTGTTCAAGGCTGAGGAGTAGGCTGACTCATCGGGTCACACAGCCCAGGAATGGAGGAATAGTGCCACGTATGTGGGGTTCCTAAAGCACATGTCTGCAGGCAGCTTCCAGACCCTTATCAGGAGGACACACGCATTAAAGGGCCAAAGGGTCCTAATGAATGGGTTCTGCACCATCCAGCTTGGTGCCCCTTCACGTGTTCTCACTGTGCCTATTTGGGAATGAGCTTCGCTCCTGTGACAACCATACCTCGCCCAGATTCAGCTGCCAGCCAGGCCAGGCTCATGCTTCCCATACCTGCTGGCCCGAAGGAGGGGCTTCTTTAGGTTCAGAGCCCCTGATTACAGCTTCTTTTTATTTGTAGTGACTTGTTTAAAGGGGTTTCAACCTCTTATTTACAAAAGATAATGTATCCAAGATCCTTTTTTTTTTTTAATCTATCAAAAGTCACAGCCTGTCATGTGAATGTAAACTTTGGATTTTTTTTTTTTGGTACTGGGGATTGAACTCAGGGGCACTTGACCACTAAGCCACATCCCCAGCCCTATTTTATGTTTTATTTAGAGACAGGGTCTCACTGAGTTGCTTAGTGCTTCACCATTGCTGAGGCTGGCTTTGAACTTGCCATTCTCCTATCTCATCCTCCTGAGCTGCTGGGATTACAGGTGTGCACCACCACACCTGGCTGTAGTTTTATTTTGATATAATTTCAAACTTAATGAAAAGTTGCCGGAAAAAAAAAACACAAGATGACCTTCATCCAGGTTTACCAGCTGTTTACATTTGCCCCTTTGTGTGCAATTATTTATCATATATGCATATTTTTCCTGAACCCTTTGAAGAATAAGTTGAATATATCATGTCCCTTCACTCTAAATACATATTAACCTATTGCCGAAGAACAAGAGGATTCTCATGTAACCACAGTACAGGTATCAAATCAGGAAAGTTAGCATTAATCCAAGGCAGGTTCAAACACAATCAGCCCTTTCTTTTTCATGGCCCAGTATGTAGCCCAGGATTGCAGCTTGCATTTGTTGCGTCTCTGGTTCGCCTCTGATCTGGAATGGTCCTCTCTCACTCATGACGTGTTGTTGGAGTGTAGATTCATTGTTACCCAGAGGCCCTTAGTGTTGATTGGTGGCCTTGGGGCACCCTTGGTTGCTGTGTGTTGGTATGTCAGGTGGTCTCAGAGCACCAGATCAGGCACTATGGTCTCAGTCCTCATATTGGTGATGTCAGCTTTGAGCACTTGGCTAAGGTGGGGTCCCGGTTCTCCAGTGTAACAAGAATGGTTTTGTTTTTGTTTCAAGCTGTGTAAAGACCCATTCCCCCCCCAACTTTCACCACGAGTTCAGCACCGATTGCTCACTTCTTGACCCCACTAGTGATTACTAGCGCATGGTTAGGGCTTTCTAAGAGCCCCCTGTTTATGTGTTTATTTACTTATATCTCTCTGGGCCATGGATTTCTGTTTTAATGGGTTCTAATCCATATTCTCATTACTTTGTTGATTAAACTGTTGCAGAGTCAGCCAATAGGGGCCTCTTGAAGCTGGTTGCTGTTTCTGTTAGGGCTCGTGCTTCTCCTAGCCAAGTGCTGCAGGCTCACCTGTGCTTTGCAGTGAGGCCTTAAACCCTCAGTTTAATGGCTGCACCAAGATGGTGCACTCTAGAACACGGTTTGTGTGGACTACCTGTTGTGTGTTTTGGAGCTTTTGTTTGCTGTTCTTGGGAGGGAGGACATGACCATCCTATGAATGCCTTTCCTTTTAGGATACTTGACAACTCTGTAAGTAGATAATACAGATTAACCTTGCAGAGAACTGAACAGAGCTAGAGGCTAAGTACCAAAGCAGCTGCTATTCTTAAGACACATTGTGCACCTCAAATTTCAGGTCATACAATAGCCTTATTGATCATGGGTTGGTGTCCCTTTGTTAAACATACGAAATTGGGGTTAAGAGAGGTTAATGTGCGGGTCCAGAGTCACACAGCTGATGAATGGTTGAACCAGGGTGTTAATTCAGTTCCCTACTGAATATAATATAAATATGAATATAAATATAAAATGTTTCCCTACTCCAAATTATAGAATATACACACGTAATAGTTAAATAACAAAACGTTCATTGCTGATTTCAGATCTTTCTCTTGCTTCATAGTTCTGTCTGAAGAGTTAATGTGGCTCACCACATTATTCCTCTCCAAGGAAATTTGACTTTTTTTTTTTAAAAATCAGAGTGATTCCGCTGTCCTAATGTCTTTTTAAATACCCAGACGTTTCCTAACCCTTTTATTTTCTTCCTATAGGAATTTGCTTGCTAGAAAACAAAATGCACGACTTGACAAACAAAATGACTCGGGATGGAAGTTATTTGGAAAAGTGCCACTCCGAGAGAATGCTCAGAGAGAGCCAAAGAGAATGCAAAAGGTACACCAGACTCAACCCAGAAACAGGCTGTCGTGTGTACGGCATGTGTGCACGAACCCTGCAGAAACGACTGTTGCTGAGGCTTGGAAATCAGGAAACTGTTCATATTGTTTGCATGCCAGGTTCCTAAAAAAGCTAAGTCTGGGTCAGGGTGTGGATGCATTTCACCCTTTTTATTTCTTATAGCTTGTCACATGCACATAGGGAAGTTGAGTGGACCCAGTTGGGCTTTAGATATTTTGTAACTTAATTAAATTTAATCTCGTTTTTCACTAACAGCTGCAAACTTATTTATCAGATTTTCGGTTTGGTATTAAATCATTCTCCCATGAGTTTCTTGGGCTTAAATCTTTCCAGTGTGGCTCAGAATGGAAGGCTAGGCTGTCGTCTTCCTGGGCTCTGGTAGGACCCCTCTCTTGCTTACTCTGAAGTTACCCACTTCCATGTTGGGGTCAGGCCAGGCCTACAGCACTGACCCACTCTGCTGCATTGGTCCTCACCATAGGAGTCATGCCAGCAGCTGTAGAAACGTGCTCATTTTTGTAGAGAGGGGCTCATGCACAGACGTGGCATGCTTGTGGTCTGGGTAACCTTGACTCTTCTAGGCCCCGCAACCTCTTCTAGGCCCCAAGCACAGCCATTTTGGTGTCCTGACAGTTTGCTGTTGGCCCAGTGCTGTGACGTTGCCCCCAACCACCTTCTTCCTCCAACCTGACATTTGTTGAGGCAACATTCTTGGGGACGACTAGGTACTGGGCCTCAGGATTGACACTGCAGTTAGAGAAGGGACAGGCACCTGTGCTCAGGAGCAGCCCTCTGGAAATGATTCCAGGGCAGGTTTTCCAGCAGCTCAAGTGTGTGGGAGGGAGGCAGGGCTTTCCAGGGGGCCATATAGGCACGGAGTTCAGAGGTGGTACGGCAGAATGGTTGTGGGGACTGTGTACTGAATGATCATGATGTACTAGTTGTAAATGGTTCCAGTTGTGTTTCTAGTTCATTTAAAACTGGGATTGACCCAGTAAGGAAGGATCATTATCCTAAGTTTACAAAAGGAGCACTGATGGGGGCTGGGGTTGTGGCTCAGCGGTAGAGCACTTGTGTTGCATATGTGAGGCACTGGGTTCCATCCTCAGCACCACATAAAATAAATAAATGCATGGTGTTCATCTACAACTAAAAAAATATTAAAAAAAAAAAAAAAAAGAAGAAGGAGCACTGAGACACGCAGGCCAAGTGACTTATGCAGGGCTAAGCAGCTAGGAAGTTGCAGAGCTGAAATGTGACCCCAGGCAGTCAGGCACCAGGCCTCACTGCAGGCAGGGCTGGGCAGGCAGTGGGCAGCATGACCTAGGGAGCAGCAGGAGGAGGCTATTTTCAGTGCTGGTGTGCCAAGTGCCTGCCTCCTACCCCAGGCTCCTCTGTAAGGAACAATGAACTCACCCTGGCAAGTCCAAGTGAGAGAAGGCAGGGTCTGGCCCAGTGCTGAGGTCATGATGGGGTGCAGAGGATAGCCCCTGTGAGAACTGGACAGATGGGTAGACAACCTGCTGGATGTAGAAGAGGCTGAGGCGCAGCCTGGCACTGGCCTCTTATAGTCCCAGCTCTGCAAACTGTCTTGAATGTTGCCTGCTATTCCCCGTGCTGATTGTCTAGACCCAGGAGACTCAGTGAGTGTTGGAATTCACTTTTGTGATTGTTGTGTTTCAGTTTGAATCATTTTTTAGACTTTTCAAGCAAGCATAAAATTAAAATATGAGCTTGTATGCAAAACTCAGATGCAAATTTCTTAGGAGACTAAGTAGCAACACTGTTGTAAGGTTTTTAAAAAATGTGTACTTTAAGAAAAAGTAAGTTATACAAATCAGACATTCCCATCACATTTAATATTTGTTGCCTTATGTTTGAATTTCTCATTTTAGTACTCTGGATTATTATTAATATTTTTTTAAGTGAACATGTTCTTGACCTCAAAGTTTTGTTTTGTTTTTGAATTGAAATGATCAGGCCAGCTGATTATGTGGTAACACAGTACTGCAGAGAAGACCATCTGGCTTCTGTCATCAATAATAAAGAATGTCATTGTACCTGCATGAGTGATCCAGCCTTGCCAGGGACCTGCTTGCTTATACTTTGTGTCTTTGGTCTGTCATCTCTCATACCCTGCTCCAGGTTGGCAGAGTCTGGGAGGAGTTGGGGTGACGGGCATGCTGCTGTGAGGAGGCTTCTGGGCACCAGGCCTGAGCAGCTGCTGTGACAGGTGTCAGCTCACTCAGCCCCACTGTGGAGATGTAGGGACGGTCCTGGAGCATCAACACTTGTGGTCCAGGATGGAGAGGATAACATGTTAGATCTAAAGTATATGCATAAGGTGTTCCAGAGACTCTTAATTCCTTGTTCTTCTTTGGAATATTGTTTTTTTTTTTTTTTTTTCTTTTTAACTTGAAGAAAGCAGCATCACAGGGTGACTTAGGGTCAGCCTGCCCTGGTTTGCATCCCAGGGCTGCCACAGTTGAGCTGTAACTTTGGCCAAGTTACTTAACCTTTCTGAACCTTAATTTTCATTATCTCTAGAACTGGGGAAAAAAAAATCTACTTCCAAGGTGGTGATGATTAGATGAGTAAATATACATCATGTGCTCAGAGTAACATTGAAGGAAATAAGTGCTGGAAAAGCATTCACCATTAGCACTGTCTCTTTCTCATGACAAGATGGCTACAAACAAGAGAAAGTGGAACACAATGTGAGAAGGAGCTTGAGTCCTTTATTTGCTGCTTCTGCAAACCCGAGGCCTTTTGGGGCCAGCTCTTTCTTGCCTTAGGTGCTGGGAACAAAAAAGCAGTTGTGTTGAGAAGCCGAGCTGAGGGACAGGTATGCATCAGCCAGGAGGTTTGGACTTGATTTCCTCTTTTTTTCTGTATGACCTTATGTGTTGTTTCTGCTTGATTTCCTTGTCTGCCAGATGGGAATTACCACATCTACTTACTGGATTACTAGGATTTAAGAGAGTGTATGTGATATATTTTTGCCCAGAGTCTAGCAAAGTATATGGCTCAGTCAGTCAAGAAGTGGCTCTCACAACTTGTAGTTAATAAATAGACTTAATTTGTGATGTAGATGCTGTACGTGGTTTGTCCAGGGCACACTTAATCTCATTCTAACTGGGCCATGTTCTCCTGACTTGGGCCTTATAGACTTCAATTTTTTTGGAAATGTTAATCTGTTACTTTCAGTTATGTTTTCAAATTTCATAAAAATTTTGAAACTTAAGCTGTATTTTCTATCAATTTTCATTATGATTTAATAGAGATTTCCTTAGCAGGGAAAACAAAAATCACCAAGTAGTAGGAGAATCACACTGAAGCCACAACCCACCCACACCCAATAACTTTATTTATTTATTTTTATGTGGTGCTGAGAATCGAACCCAGTGCCTCACATGTGCTAGGTAAGTGCTGTGTCACTGAGCTACAACCTCAGCCCGGAGTGTGGCCTCTAGACAGGGTATGTTATAATTAGCTAGCATTTGTGAGAAATGCAGATTCTCAGGCTTCAGCCCCCCCCCCCCCACACACACTCTGGGGCTGGGGTCCACAGGTAATCCTAATGCTTGCTAAATTCTAAGAACTAGTGCTGTTCAAGAAGAAAATATTTGATTTGGGGAAAAAATGGTCGTTTTCATCTTTACTTAGCTCTGGGCTAAAGGGCCCAGAGCACACCAGCACACAAATTGTGCTAACTGGTAGTGAACTGGAATTCTTGAGAATAAAAAAAGGGAGCATGCATTTGAAGAGAGCTGCCTTCAGGCTTCCAGCCTTTGGCTTTATATGCACCAGAGCTCTGGCCAGATTGGCAGGGATGGTGACACTGCCTCGGAAGTGTTGTCCTTTGCCTTGTGAGTAAAAGGGGGCCATCTTTCTTGGATTCCTTGGTCCTTTCATCTGCTGCACGACTCAGAGCCACTGAGCAGATCCATCCTGGAATCACAGTGAAGTATAGGGCTCACTTGGCTGTAGCCTTCACTGGATCAAGCAAAGACATTTTAACAAATAGCTCAAATAATTAATTGCAGTTGTGATAAATGTGAAGCAGTCCAGAGTGCAGTGATCACAGAGAAGTTTTTGTACTGCTGAGCACATTTCTCTGAAATCAAGTTTTTCAAGTAACTGCCAGTTGCCCTGTGCAGTGGTCAGTTCTCAGCCTTTGTTTCCTGGACTCATCAGCAGCTAACCCCTTCCTTGTCCCTCCAGATGGCCCACCCTTCCTCTTTTCCAGTTTCCTTTGCTGTGTCCTCCTTCTTCCCAATCCTGTAAGTGTTGGAGCACCTCTCAGGTACTTCCCAGTCCATGGTCACTCCCTATGTCGTCTCAGCTGGACTTGAGTCTTCATCAGCCATACCCACATGGGATCTCTGTGCTTGTTCTCAGTCAGGACTCTACCCCTGAACTCCAAATTCAGGCATCCAGCTGCCTAAAAGACTGTAAGAAGACCATTTATAAAGTAAATGTGAAGCTTTGAAATTTGAGCAGAGGCTCGGGGCTGGGAACATGATTCAATGGAACCATGTGAATCTTCTAGACAAAACTCTGTACACAGGCTTAAGGAATGGGCATTATCGTGAAGAAATGAGGCTGAGCAGATCCAGTCTGCTGACAGGGGCAGTGACAGCTATAGGAAAGAACAGGCTGGTAGAATTCAGTAGCCTGGATCTGACTCTTGTCGTGGGAGGAGAGGTGAGTGCATGGCCTGTTCGTTTGGGCTCATATGACCAGGAGTGTCTTGGATGGCCTTCTGGAATTTCAGGTCAGCTCTTAGATCTTAAAGAGAGAACCTCAGAAGGCATCAAATCTAAGGGAGCTTAAAGTGACATTCATTCTTCTCACCTGGGTTCTGAGAAGTCTGGGTGGCTCAGAAAGTCATAGAACATCACAAACTGCATAAAGCATGGATGGAGGTGGTCAGTGTGAGTAGCTAGCTATGGACCTACAGGCGAACTCTAAAACAACAACAAAACAACTGCTTTCATCAGCTCTTACACCTTTGGAAAATAGGCTGCAGTGAGCTTACAGAGACAGAGCAGGTCCCAGTTCCAAGTGCTACGGATTGAGCACATTCAACCTATCTCCCTAATGAAAGCAGCTGGGAAATGAACAGAGTACATGGAGCAGCTCTCTAAGGGTGCTGGAAAGTACATGGCAGTGGGTGGACTATGGAAGACCAGAATTCCCAGCACTGCTGAAGTAATACTGGGTTCACTGATTCCCCCCCCCCACTCTGATATTCCCCGACTGAACTTGGGCATCCCTAAACCCAGAACAGGATCCTCAGGTGGGCAACGTACCAGGAGAAGCCCTTGTGTGTGACCTGAGGAGGCACCTGACACTTGGGCAGAAGCCTTGCTTGTCATTGTCCTTCCCCTGCACGCTTGCACCCCAGTCTTCAGGCAGCAGCAGTGGGGCCTGGAGCCCTTAGGACAGGGAACTGATGAAAAGAGCTTTCTTCCCCAGAAGGTGGGTAAAGCCTTGGCACTTTATCCTGTCTTGCTACCACCTGGCCCTGATGAAGACACAGTTGTGGTAAGTGTGTGGCTAGATAATCAGAGCAGAAGAGACCTAGGGGACTGGAAAGTGCTGAGGGATTGCAGAGAGGAGAAGCACAGGAAAGTGACCCTTTAAAGTTGTTAGAACTCCTGGCTTCCCACCAGGATGTGGGAGTGTGGTTCCCACCCGAAGTGGTATTCATACACTGAAGACTGAACTTCGCAGATCCCAGACTGGTCACTGGGTGGCGCACATGTGGGATAGATTCAAAAAGTACTGAGAATGTGACTGTGTTTGGAACCACAACTCTGAGAAGGCTAGCTGGAACTTGGGTCTAGAATCCAGCTGGATCACTCACCAAAATAAAGAATGTCAACATTTAGACAAGACCCAGAGTCTCATAATACAATATTCAAAACATCTGGAAGGCAGTTCAAAATTACCTGGCTTATAAATAACTACAGTTATCTTTTGACAATCAATATACACCAACGTCAGGATTACACAGAGGTTGGAATTACCAGCAAAGATGCTAATGCAGCCATTATAAAAATGTTTCAGCAAGGAAGGGCAATTACTCTTCAGATGGGAAGATAGAAAGTACCAGTGAAAAAATAGAAAATTTGAGAACTAAGTGGGGCCAGTCACCGTGGGACAAGCCTGTAATCCCAGTGACTTGGGAGGCTGAGGCAGAAGGATTGCAAGTTTGAGGCCAGCTTGGACAACTTAGAGAGACCCTCAGCAATTTAGCAAGAGTCTGTCTCAAAATAAAAAGGGACTGGGGATGTAGCTCCGTGATAAAGTGCCTGTGAGTTCAATCTCTAGTACCCTCCCACACACACTGAGTGGAAATTTTATAACTGAGAAACAGAACTGAAATGACTAACCAGATAGGCTCAATAGTGGATGGACGTGCTGCAAAAAAGATGGAGTGGATTTTGAGATAGATCATTAATAGGAACTTTCCAATCTGAACAATACAGAGAAAAAAGTTAAAAAACAAGAACCCAAACCTTGAGAATATATGGAATAGTCAAAAAGTCTAACGTTGTGTCATTGGAGTTTCAGGAGAAAGTGAGAAAGAATGTGATATAGAAAAAATATTGGAATAAATAGAGGCTAAATTTGTCCCAAACTTCGCAAAAGACATAAAACCTACAGATTCAAGAGACTCAGTGACGCCCACAGGATAAACCTAAAAAGCCCATGTCCAGAAATGTCATAACCAAATTGCTGAGAACAGACTAAGAAAAAAGTCTTATAAGCAGCCAGAGAAAAACGTGCATTACTTATTGGGAAGTAAAAGTTGGAATGATTGAATTTCTTGTCAGAAACCACAGAGGCTAGAAGGACGTGAAAAACATTTTTAGACTGTTGAAGGAAAAGAACAGTCAACCCAGAATTTTGTATTCTCTTAATGAGTTCTTTACAAAATACGCCTGGTTGGAAGCAAAGATCACAGAGCGGTCTGGGGTTTCAAGCGGAACACAAGTGTCAGTGCTCCTCTCTAGACACAGGAAGAGCTGACCGCCACCATCAGCCAGCTAGGCCTAACTGGCCCAAGGCATTCCAGCCTCCAGCAGCAGAGCACGTGTTCCAAGCACACGTGGACATGCATGAGAATAGACCAGATCCTGGGCAGCAGAGACGGAGACAGTGAAAGGACCAAGATGCTACAAATTGAGTTCTCTGACCACAGTGGTATTAGACTAGAGACAGTGACAGAAAGATAGCAAGAACACCTCCCAAAACGTGGAGATTAAACAAGTAACAAACTTCTAAATGAATTACAGGTTGAAAAGATAGTCAAAAGGAAAACTGTGAAGTATTTTTAAATCACATCTTCTAGGATGCAGTATTTGGAAAGGAAATTGATAGCATTAAAATGCTTGTATTACAAGAAAAAAGGTCTCACACCAATAATCTAAGTTTCTGTCTTAAGCCATAAAAGAGCAAACCCAAAGCAAGCAAATAATAAACATAGGAACAGAAATAATGAGATTAAGACAAGAAATTGATAGTGGAGCCAAGAGCTGGTTCTTTGAACTGGTCAATAAAATTGATCAAATCAATGAAATGACAAAAAGAACTAGTGAAATGACAAAAGAACCAAGTTATCAGTAAAAGAAATGAAAAAGGGGGAACACCATTGTGGACCACACATAAATAAAAAGGATAAGAAGAGAATGTTTTGGATAACTCTCTGTACATAAACTTCACAGCTTATGTGAAATGGTCCATTTTGTTGAAAATTACAAATCATCTAAAATGAAATAGATAACCAGAATGATCTTTCAATTACTTAAAGGCAAGTAGTAGTTGAAAACCTTCCAAAAAGATCTCTAGGCCCACATGGTTTCACTGATGAATTCTACTGAACATTTGTAGAAAAAATAACAATTTTAGAAGAGGGACTCATTTTGTGAGGCTGTTACTTGATTCCCAAACCAGACAAATAGAATACTAAAAAGACAAACTGCAAACAAGCATCCCTTAAGACACACACAAGATCCTCAAAACAGTATTAACAAATTGAATCCAAGAATACATTTAAAAAGCAATATACACTAAGAGACGACTAAGAGACGATTATCCTGGGAACACAGGCTGGCTCAGCATTTTAAATCACTCAGTATGATTTGCTGTAGTGCTAAGCTAAAGAAAACCACATGAGCCCATCAGTCGAGGCACACAAAGCATTTGATACAATTCAGTGTTCATTTCCAATAAACCCTTGCACCAAGGAGAATAGAAGAGAACCTCCTAAACCTGGCAGAGGACATCTGCAAAAATAGCTCTTGGGATAGCCCATCTGGAAGCTTATGTGCTATTTACTGGTGGGAGTGCACAGTGATGTAGCCACTCTGGAAGAACAGTTTGGAATTTAAAAAAAAAATTGGGGGTGGGCACTGGGGATGGAATGCAGGGGCACTATACCACTGAGCTTCATCCTCGACCCTTTTTGAGACTGGGCCTTGCTAAATTGCTAAGGCTGGCCTTGATTTGTAATCCTCCTGCCTCAGCCTCCCTAGTTGCAGGGATTATAGGTGTGTGCCACTGTGCCCAGCTGGATGTGTCTTAGAGAGTGAAGTATATGCAGTTGTCCTTTGCTGTCTCTGGGAGATTAGTTCCAGGGCCTCTGCAAATCCCCAATCTTGAGACATCCAAATCCCTTAAATAAAATGGTGTAATATTTGCACATAAGCTGACATCCTCCTGTTGGCTTTTTTCTTTTTTTTTTTTCTTTTGGTACTGGGGATTGAACTCAGGGGTACTCGACCACTGAGCCACATCTCTAGCCCTATTTTTTGTGTTTATTTAGAGACAGGGTCTCACTGAGTTGCTTAGTGCCTCGCTGTTGCTGAGGCTGGCTTTGAACTCGCGATCCTCCTGTCTCAGCCTCCCAGAGTGCTGGGATTACAGGCTTACACTACCGCACCCGGCTCTCCTGTAGACTTTAAACCATCTCTAGATTACTTAATATACCTCATACAATGTAAATGCCATGTGGATGATTTGGGGCCCTGTTGTTTAGGGAACTGTGATAAACGCTGTGCAGATGCCGGGCTTTTTCCAAGCATACTCTTGGTTGGTGGTTGGTTGAATTGGTTGATTTGGAATCTGCAGATATGGAGGTCTGACTGTACCTTAAATTAGCCCAGTAATCCTGCTCTTTAAACTTTAACACACAGAGAGAAATGAAAATATATGCTGGCGCAAGATCTACATGGGTGGTCAGTCCCTCAGTCCCTTCGCCCCGCTTCATTCTGGCCTCATGGGCTTGCTGCTGCCCTAGACCTTGGTCCTTGCCCTGCCTTCACGTGGTCCTCACAGGGCCAACTCCTCTTCATGGGTCTCAGCTCAGCTGATGTCTTCAGGTTCCCCTGAGCACCCAGTCTAAAGGAACCCCATACCCACCTGCTCAGTCTTTTGCAGGCTTCTGGGTCTTTTCTGCACAGACTTTTTCTGCTGAAATCCTGCCCATGTTTGCTGCTTCACTGCCTGCCTCTCGAGCCCAGCAGCATGTGGTTAGGAAGGTGAGGCCCAGACCTTGTCTCTTGTCTGTACCTGGCTGCAGGGGATGGCTAATTTGGAGTCTACCACATGCCATTTTATTGGTACTATTTTATTCTTCTTTCTGTGGCACTAAATACATTTTCCTATAGGCTTACATATTCTCCCATGATTTCATTTCTACTTACTAAGTAATGATCTTTGGGTTGCTGTCTCATGGTTTACTAACCAGTCCTCTAAAATGAGCACTGAAGTTGTTCTTTCGATAAGCATTTGATCCCTGTGATTTCCTGTGGCATGTAGTAAGATTGGGTTTGTGGTTTGCTAGGAGGCTGCGGTGAACAAATCAATCACTCCTTCCTCCCTAACCTCAAGGGTGAAGATGGTGATGTTACAGATAAACCAGATCAGCAGTGGACCCAGTCTGCAGGTGGAGATGCAGGAAGTCTGGGAATTAGCTCTGGTTAACTCAGAAAACTAGAGAGGGAAATTCTCTTTACATGACTAAAGTAGATGTGAAATCCAGTGCTAGCGTGAGATGGAGAAAAGTTCTTAACTTCCGATTGTTGCTTTAAATTTCAAAATTTAGTAAAAGTCAATCAGTCATCAGATGGTATGCTGTATAGTTTAAAAATTGCTGCTGGGCACAGTGGCGCACACCATAATCCCAGCTACTTGGGAAGCTGAGGCAGAAGGATCCAAGTTTTAGGCCAGCCCAGGCAATTTAGGCTTAAAATAAAAAGGGCTGAGGATGCAGCTTAGTGATAGAAAGCTTGTCTAGCAGTGTGAGTACCTGGGTTCAATCCCACTTATGCAGAAACAAACTTGGGAATGGTGCTCAGTTTTAAAGTATGAGATAGAGGGCGGAGGTGTGGGTCTAGCTCAGTGGTAGAGTGCTTGCCCAGCATATGTGAGGCCCTGGGTTTTATCACCACCAAAAATAATAAGTAAAATATGAGATAGAAATTATTGCTGGTGGGCAGCCAGCCATGTGTGCAGGGTGTTTGGGGAGGTGTATTTTTTCTCAGTACTAGGAATTACTCAGTGCTGTGTGACTGAGCAACACCCTAGCCCTTTTTATTTTTTGTTTTGAGACAAGGTCTTGCTAAATTGCCCAGGCTGGCCTAGAACTTGCCATCCTCCTGCCTCAGCCTCTTGAGTAACTGAGGTCATAGGCATGTGCCATCGTATCCACAGGGAAGCCCATATTAATGCATACTCACACATTCTCAAGGCATCTCCCTTCTGATTAACTTCACTGAATCTGTAGCTTCCCAGAATGAGCAGACTTCTCAAGTGTGTGAAACTCTGGGTGATGGGCTGGAGGTAGAAGGCTGGAGAGGCTCGGAACCTGTCCCTGCCTCTGAGAGCTGAGCTCCACAGTGCTTAGCCCTCTTCCAGCTGCAGGCATGATTTCCAGAAAGTCAACTTTGACTCCGCAGGCTGGATCAGTGCCTCCTGGGCTCCCTTCCCCTCTCAGCTTTTCCTTGAGGAGATCTGTCTGTTCACTGGTCCATGAGTGACTTGGGGCAGGGACCTTGTTCTTCTTTATTCCTAGGGCCAAGCACGCTTTTTTAAAAAAAATTATTATTTATTGTCTAATTTATTCTTTTTTCTTATATATGACCGAGTCAATTTTAACATATTTATATAAACGTGGAGTTTATCTTATTCTAATTAGGATCCTAGTCTTGTGGATGTACACGATAGTGAGAGTCACTGTGGTGTATTCATATAGGTACATAGGAAAATTATGTCAGATTTGTTCCACTGACTTTCCTATTCCTGTTCTGCCTCCCTTCCCTTCATTCCCCTTTGTCTAATCCTCCGCACTTCTGTTCTCTCTCTTACTGCTTGTTGTGTGTTAGCGTCTGCATACCAGAGAGAACATGCGACCTTTGATTTTGGGGGATTGGCTTATTTCATTTAGCATGATAGTTTCGAGCTCCATCCATTTACCTGCACATGCCATCATTTCATTCTTTAAGGCTAAGTAATATTCCATTGTGTATATATGTCATATTTTCTTTATCCGTTCATCTCTTAAAGGGCGCCTGCATTGGTTCTGTAGTTTAGCTATTGTGAATTGAGTGGTTGTAAACATTGATGTAGTGTGCTGATTTTAAGTCCCTTGGGTATATGCCAAGGAGTGGGATAACTGGGTCAAATGGTGGTTCCATTCCTAGTTTCTTCTTTTTAGTATTTTTTTTTAGTTGTTGATGGACCTTTGTTTTCTTCATTTATTTATATGTGGTGCTGAGAATCGAACCCAGCGCTTCACACATGTGAGGCAAGCGCTGTGCCCCTGAGCCACAGCCCAGCCCTCCATTCCTAGTTTTCTGAGGAATCGCCATACTGCTTTCTAGAGTGGTCGCACCAGTTTGCCGTCCCACCAGCAGTGCACGAGTGTGTGCTTTTCCCCACACCCTTGCCAGCATTGATTATTACTTGTATTCTTTTTTTTTTTTTTTTTTTTTGGTACTGGGGATTGAACTCATGGGTACTTGACCCCTGAGCCACATCCCCAGCCCTATTTTGTGATTTATGTAGAGACAGGGTCTCACTGAGTTGCTTAGCACCTCACCATTGCTGAGGCTGACTTTGAACTCGCGATTCTCCTGTCTCAGCCTCCCTAAGTGCTGGGATTACAGGCTTGCGCCACCACACCCGGCTTATTACTTGTATTCTTTATTTTTTTTTATTTTTTTAATATTTTTTAGTTGTAGGTGGACACAATATCTTTATTGATTTATTTTTATATGGTGCTGAGGATCGAACCCAGCGCCCCACACATGCGAGGCAAGCGCTCTACCACTGTCACAATCCCAGCCCCATTACTTGTATTCTTGATCATTGCCATTCTGACTGGAGTAAGGTGAAATCTCAGCATAGTTTTAGTTTACATCTCCCTAAATGCTAGGGGGTAAGTACTCTTAAGTGCTTGCTGGATGGATGGAAGGAAGGACAACTGTCTTCATGTGATAGCACCCTGATTCCACAGGTGCTTGAGTGTCTCCTCTGCCATGTGCTTCACTTGGCCTTCAGCCAGGTCAGAGGTTTTACAGTCTAGTGAGGTAATGTGAGTCAAATGTATTTACAAATGAGTGCCCCCAAACCAGAGCCTGGTGCTGAGAGAGGGTATGTGGATGAGGTGGGCAGGAAGCATTTCTGTAGGGACGGGTATTGAAGATGAGAGCTGAAGGACTGTCCCCTAGCCTTCTTACTAGTTTCAAGAAAATTTTCAAAGAACAATTTGATGAACACACACACACACGCTCCACTTTGATCAACAGTTGCTGACATGTTGCCACTTGTATTTTATTGTGCCTGTATTTTTTAAACACCGAAACCATTTGAAGGTAAGTTGAAGTTGTCATGGCATTCAGCTTTTAAGAATCAAGATATTTCTTGGATAGAACCATGAAATTGTATCTAAGAGGGTTGCCAGTAATGCCACAATAGCATAGATCATGTTTGTTTCCTCAGTTGTACCAAACTGTGTGTTTTGAACCAGTATCCAGTTGGGCTTATGTATTGACCTTAATTAGTTATATGTCCCTTTATTCCTTTTTTTTGTTGTTGTTGGTGCTGGGCGTGGAACCCAGGGCCTTTTGCATGCTAGGCAAGCTCTATAGCACTGAGTTACATCTGGAGCCTCTCCCTTAATTCTCTTTGTATGAAAGATCTACCTTTATTTAGAGAGGGTTCCTGGGGATCAAACTCAGGGGCACTTGACCCCTGAGCCACATCCCCAGCCCTATTTTGTGTTTTATTTAGAGACAGGGTCTCACTGAGTTGCTTAGTGCCTCACTTTTGCTGAGGCTGGTTTTGAACTTGCAATCCTCTTGCCTCAGCCTCCCGAGTTGCTTGGATAATGGACATACACCACTGTGCCTGGCCCACCCCTCACCCCCCGCCTTTTTTTTTTTTTTTTTTTTTTTAACCACGGGTCAAAGATTTATTTCATGCTTTGAGAAGAATAAGATGGTAAAACTTATTCCAAGAGCATTTAAAGACTTAGGTATGTAGATGAGCATAAAAGCCAAGAAAAAATCAGCACAAGATTGCTAGATTATGTATGGTTCAACAAACTAACTGGTGGAGACAATATAGCATAATATTTGGCATTATCTTTCCAACTGAATATAAATCTGCACATTAAAGTGTAACTCCACGGTACTTGGGCTTTAATGGAATAATAAGTAGCACAAGACCTGCGCTACAGGGCTAGGTGATCTTTAAGCAGGATGTCAGAAAGTTTGTGTGCATGTTGAGAGGTTCCCCCAACTGTGCTTTTGCTTTCATTCCAGATATTAACAAGGCCTTCCTTAATACTGCTAGCCAGATCAACCTTTTTTTTTTTTTTTTTTTTTTTAAAGAAAGTCTTTTTAAAAAAATTTTCTTGTTAGTTGTCGATGGACACAATGCCTTTATTTTGTTTATTTATTTATATGTGGGTGCTGAGGATCAAACCCAGTGCCTCACGCGTGCTTGGCAAGCGCTCTACCACTGAGCCATAACCAGAGCCCCAGATCAACCTGTTTTTAATCTTCAGTTACTTTTTTTTTTTTTTGGTACTGGGGATTGAACTCAGGGGCACTCGACCACTGAGCCACATCCCCAGCCCTATTTTGTGTTTTATGTAGAGACAGGGTCTCCCTGAGTTGCTTAGCACCTCGCCATTGCTGAGGCTGGCTTTGAACTCGCGATTCTCCTGTCTCAGCCTCCCTAAGTGCTGGGATTACAGGCTTGAGCCACCACGCCCGGCAATCTTCAGTTACTTTTTAAAAATGACTTTGTTGAAGTACAATTAGTACACCATAAAAACTACTCATTATAAGCATTAATAACTTTGTACAGTTTATTAAGAATATACTCAACTATCACTGCAGTCCAGTTTAGAAGATTTTCATCATGCACAGTTTTAGAACAGTTGTCATGCCGTCTGCAGTCAGTCCCCACTCCCACTTCCAGGCTGATATGGTTTTGTTCTCCAGGCACTGTGGACTCAGCTGTCCTTGGTGCTGTGCCTGGGCACAAGCCCACACAGTCTGGTGGTGGACCTGGCTCTGGTGGCTTGGGCACAATCCTTTTAAGAAATTTCATGTAAATGGAACCATGCAAATTACCTTTTGTCTGGCATCTTCCACTTGCTGTATGGTTTTGAGGTTCATCCATTAGCAGCATGTGCCAGTAGTTTGTTTCTTTTCATTGCTGGTTTTTCTTCTCCATTTGGTGGACATTGGATTATTTTAAGGTTTTGGTTGTTATGAACAATTCTGTGAATTTTTGCATGCAGGTCTTTTTGTGGATGTATTTCTCTTGGGTGGGTTCCTAGGAGTGTGGTAGGTGTATGTTGGATTATAAAAGAAACTGTCCAACTCTTTTCCAGAATGGCTGCACCATTTTACACTCTGCCCAGGATTTGTGAGAATTCCAGCTTGTCCACGTGGGTGCTAGCACTTGTCATTCATCTTTTGATTTTCCTGGTGGGTGCTGTAGGCTGCTTCTGAGTAAAGAAGTTTCTGCTGGCAATTTGGTAGTTCAGGAAAATCTTGTGGGTCCCAGATGGGAGTGTGGTTTGGACTCATGATGAAGGGATTTACATGAGAGCCCATCAAGGCAGAGAGCCTCATGTTGTCCACTGCTGACCAGAAACAATTTTGACCCTATGCAGGCTTTAAGGATTTTTTTAAAATTGAGGCTTAACTTACAGTGGCATGCTCTGATGAGAGTCTGCTCGTTAGCTTCCATGAATGCATATCAAGATAACAGTTCTGTCACCCCTAATAGTTTATGTCCCTTCCCAGTCAGCGCTCCCAGAAGCAAACATTGTGATTTGTCAGTATGCATGTTGTTGTGCATTCCCTGAGATTTGAAAATAATCTTACTGTAGAAAACGTATGAACCATAGCACGGCATAAGAAAGAAAATGTGCAGGCTCGTCCGCAATCCTAGCTACTCAGGAAGCAGAGACATGAGGATTCTAAGTTCCAGGACAGCCTGGGCAACTGATCGAGGCCCTCCCTCAAAAATAAATACCTTATTAGCCGGGCGCGGTGGCACAAGCCTGTAATCCCAGCACTTAGGGAGGCTGAGACAGGAGGATCGCGAGTTCAAAGCCAGCCTCAGCAACGGCGAGGCGCTAAGCAACTCAGTGAGACCCTGTCTCTACATAAAACACAAAATAGGGCTGGGGATGTGGCTCAGTGGTCGAGTGCCCCTGAGTTCAATCCCCAGTACCAGAAAACCCCACCTTATTTAAAAGGGTGGGGGTGTGGCGCGGTGCCGGGGAGCTTGCCTAGCTCGAGGGAGGCTTGTGCGTTCCCAGCACCGGGGAGGGGGGACAAAGCCCACAGTCACCCACCACCGCCAAGTTGCAGCGTTGACGTTCAGCGGAGTTCCTCTGGTGACGCAGCGGCTCTCGGGGGCCCTCACAGGGCGGAGCTCGGCCCCAGGCGCACCCCTCTGCGGCTGGGCCGGCCGCTGCGGGCCTGGTGCGGGCCTGGTGCGGCAGGGCGCCAGCCCGAGGCCCCGCCGCGCTCCGCCGCCAGGCTGCCCCGCCCGAGCGCCGAGGCCCCGAGCGTGATCGGCGCCCATCTGCGCGCGATTGAGCGGCCTGCGCCCCGCCGCGGTGGAGCGGCGCCGCCCGGTCCCCGAGCAGCCGCAGGAAGAGGGAGCTGTCGCCGGGCATGGGGCGGCCGGCCGCGCGCCTGTGAGGCCCGGCGTTCATGGTGAGTCGGCCCAGGCGCCCCCGCCTGCCCTGCCCGCCGGGGCTGCGGCGCGCGCGTGTGAGTGTGAGTGTGAGCGCGCCCACCGCCCGTGTGCAGGCGTGCGCATAGCGCAGCATGTGCCTCGCCGGCAGAGCTTGCACGGGACGGTGCCTACGCTCCCTGGCATCCTTTGTGTCTGCCCCACACCTATCCTGGGTCTGGCTTTGACGCAGACGGTGGGAGAGGGCACGTCCTTCCGGGCCTCATTCTTGCCAGCCAAGCGCTGTTGCATCCTGATTCCAGAGCAGGTCAGTTCAGGCCTCGGGGTGGTCTTGCTGTTTGAGGGAGTTTGGGGAGATGGGCCTGCACCTGCCCCAGGACCCAACGAGGTGGGCAGACTCCAGGAGTGACTGGGCTTCCCAGAATGAGGCTGTTAGTACATTCCACTCACCAAGACACATATTCTTGATGCTTTGTAAGAAATTTGATGATTAGGAAAGGTCTCCTGAGAGTTGCTTCTCCACATGCCAGCGTTCCGGGTAACTTAGACAATGCCTTCTGTGAGAATACTGTGGGAGTCATACCAAGGAACCCACGGAAGAGCTGCAGTGCAGGTGTTCCAGGCCTTGCCTCAGCACTGACTTCTGGAGGGCTGAGCACCTGTAAAACCTGTACAGACCACTCTCCTCTCAGATGACAAAACAGCTCCCTGATGGTAGAACAGGGCCTCTTGGCCTGTCCCTGTTACTATAGCAGTGTGTGAAACCAGCTGCCCCGTGACAGCATTTTAGTCTCATTTGGTCTTTACCACAGCTCTATTTTAAGTACCCCTTTTAGAGAAATATTTTGAAAAGTAATTTTATAGTAATAGAGTGACAGCCATACTTCCGTCATTGTTCTGAGTACTGTGGTGGCTGCATATTGAGGCTTACTCATTCTCATTTCATCTTCATATTTAGCAGAGGAGGATGCAGTCGTGGAGGGCAGAGAAAGTGTTCCCAGCAGCTTTGTCTGTCCCCAGTGCTGCCCTTCGGGCTGCCAGGTTCTCAGCCTGGGAGGCCAGGCACAGCAGGGGTGGTAGTTGTGCTGCCATCGGCAGTTCAAGACACCACTGGGCTGGCCCACTTGAGGGCAGCTTTGCCAGAATGCTTCCCAAAGCCCCTCTGCAGTTATGTTCACAGGCTGGTCTTCACTTTGTGGACAGCTAAGTCAGAGAAGTCAGCTTGCTTCTGATTGACGTCCCTTTCTCCTAGCTAAAATGGATTCCAGGAAGCCAGGGGTTTCCACTGGCCAGGTTGTTGACATGATTGACTGTCTGTGTAGCACTTTTCCAGTTCTGTAAGTAGCATTGATGACCATGTTTTCTTTCTGCTTGGAATACTTTTTTCCCATTGTTTGAGAATCCTGCTCTTCTCCCCTTAACATGAATGTCTGTTGAAACAGCCTTTCCTTTTTTGCTGAGTCTTATTCAGTCTAATCCAGGAGTCGTTTTCCTTCTGCTGGCCCTTAACCCAGGGCAGCCTTTGCAGGTAAGGTCCACCCTGCTGGTGGTGCATCGCTGGGCTCCCCACGCTTGCACTCCGCCCTCAGGCCCCACCGTAAACCTGGTTGTCCAGCTCTGGGGGCCTCATCTGCGAGCTTTAGGAAGCTTTTTGTCCAGGCCATCTGCTCTGGACAGAAGAACTTTAACTCATCACTGTTCCCCATTTAGGATGCCTGTGCTGACCCACAAATCAGCCTGCTCCTGGGTGCCCCTTGGCCGTGGCATGTGTTGTCAGAACACCTCTGCCTCTGGCATCTGGCCCAGACCTTTCCTGTCTGTGCTGAAATGGCACCCATTATGGGCTGCTCTCCATGCTTCCTTCTGGCCTCCTACCACCTGGTGTTCTCTCTTCCTGTGCCATCTCTTCTTTCCCCTGTGCCATCTCTTCTACCTGCACCCTACTGTTCCTGCAGAGAACCCTGCAAAGCTGGAGACTGAGGGCCCTAAAGAGGTATGGACTCCATTGATTTTGCCTGACATACAGAAAGGCCTCTATTCTAGCAGGCTGCCAGCCTCTTATGTGTGTTATCAGGTCGACGTCACAGTGGGCTTCACAGTTGCTACCGTTTGCAATGAGGAGGCTGAGGCAGTCCAGATGACTTACCTAAGTCAAAGCCCAGCCTTAGAACTGGTCTTTTTGTTTCTGAGGCCTCAATACCTGCCACATCTTGTGCTGACCTGATGCTGACACTCCTTAACCGAGTTGTTTTTCCCCTTCCCAGGGTCCTCATTGGGTGTAGTCCTCTTATTATTCCTGGGCTTGGTCCGTCTGGCTTAGACACTCAGCTTACTGTGACCAAGGGAGGAGACCCAGGTTTGGAGCAGGACCTGTGACTATTCTAAAAGTCACTTGTACTTGGAAATGTTGCCTGGGGCTTTGCAAAGGCTCTGAGATTTCAAGTATGGGCAGGCCAGGCCTCCTTCATTATTTTAATCACGCGTCACTCTGTGTGATTAAACATTTTGTATTTGACCCTGCATCTTCCCTCACTGTGTGCTTCATTCAGGATTATAGGTTTGTCATGGTTGAAAGCTTTACTTAGACTGAACACGATGAAATGACTTCCAATTCCTGTCTGCAAGTGGCTTGCATTAATTCTGTGGTGAGAACTGTGACCAGAGGACCAAATGCTTGGCATCTGACTCAGCTCCCCCACTTACCTGCTGGGTGGGTCGTTGACATCTCTGGCTTCCACTTGCTATCTCAGAGGTGGGAGTGGTGGCACCTCCGCTCTCTGCAGAGAACTGTCGTGAAGGCTAAATTGAGTTAACTGTGTGTACAGCCCTTGGAAATTGCTTGGCTCGTTAACCCTGTCAGCTGCCACCACTTGTTATTAATTAATTAATTAATTGATTGATTCCAGGGATTGAACTTGGGGGCACTTGACCACTGAACCACACCCCCAGCCCTATTTTGTGTTTTATGTAGAGACAGGGTCTCACTGAGTTGCTTAACATCTCGCCATTGCTGAGGCTGGCTTTGAACTCATGGTCCTCATGCCTCAGTCTCCCAAGCCACTGAGATTATAGGCATGTGCCAGTGGGCCCAGCTCTTTTCTACTTTTTTTTAGAAGCCTCAATAGGCCCTTCTGGCTGAGAGAATAATTGCTTGCAAAATAATGTTACCGGTCATACCCCTTTGGACAGCGGTGTCAGTAAAATCTGTTGAGCAGTCCCCGACCACCTTGTGTCACTGCTGCTTTCGCCGTGTGGAGTGAGTACTAAAGTCGAGGTTAGTTCCACATTTGTAGCCTGTCTTCCCAGCTAGGTTGTCTTCTGTTAAGAGGTGGGCCTGAGAGCCTTGTCTGTCATGGGCAGTGGGATTATACTACTTTCTGATGTCACAGGGAGCCCAGGGTGCCTTCTACTCTGTTTCAGAAGTACCACCTTGCTGGCCCTCCTGAATCCTTCTGGCTGGGTGTCTAGAATGTGGGTCACCAGGTGTGACTAAGCTTTTGTGGTTGCAGTCCATGGAACAGATTCATGACTCAGTGGGCATGGAGGCTGCTGTTCCAGGGCATGGCACGATTATTTACATAATAGCGTACAGCCATGACTTCCCAGTGGTCCTTTGATAATCACTTATACTTTATAGTCCCCAGACGACAGCAAATAAGCCTGCCACTAGAAGGAGTGTAGACCCGATTCAGGGTTAATGGTCCTTGTAAGGGGCTGCTTTTCATAGCTTCCTGCATGGTGAGGCACTCGTCTGGCTGCAGAACTGTGGGTCCCTTCAGCACAGCGCTTCACTCTGTCGGGAAGGTCAGCGCTGCATCACCTTAAAGCACTTTCACTTATAAAACAACTTTGTTGCTTATAGAAGGACTTCATAATATCAGAACTAGCTGGGCCCAGAGTCATCCTTCGTTTCTCTGTCCTAGGAATATGAAGACAAAGCTGGAAGACCTAGCCGGCCACCCTCTCCACGGCAGAATGTGAGGAGGAATCTTGACTTTGAGCCACTTTCCACCACTGCACTCATCCTTGAGGATAGACCAGCGTGAGTCTTGGGAAGGGCCTCTGTGGTGTCTGCTTTAGTACATAAGGCAACGTGCTGGGCCCCTTTTTCGTAAAGAAGAATGAGGGTCAGGAGATGCGAGCCGAGTAGGCCGTAGTGCTCGGGATCCTTGTCCGCATGTGTCCTATTATGGTGTCATATGGCTGACTTGGAAAAGTACCCTTTAGCGTAGAAGTCTTAACTAGGATTTTCAGGTGATTGCCCTTTTTTATTTGCTATTTAATACTCAACTAGATATTATGAATGTTTAGCTGATCTGTAACTACAAGATGCCCTGAGAAATGTACTCTCCAGTGGTGTTTTGGAAGTGCCTTGGTATTGCAGGACAATTCCTGGACTGGCCTGTGGGGTTCCTTGGGATTGCATTGAGTGTTTTGTGGGTGATATGAGGCAGGGTCTCTCTCTCTGGGCCTCCTATTTCCTGCTACATGATGAGATCCTGTTTGGAGACAGGGTACTAGGCATTGCTCTATTGGGTCAGATCACAACTAATGTGTATATATATATATATATATATATATATATATATTATTTTTTTGGTACCTGGGATTGAACTCAGGGGCACTTGACCACTGAGCCACATGCCAACCCTATTTTGTGTTTTATGTAGAGACAGGGTCTCATTGAGTTGCTTAGTGTCCTGCTGTTGCTGAGGCTAGCTTTGAACTTGCAATTCTCCAAAGTGCTGGAATGACAGGTGTGCGCCACTGTGCCTGGCACAACTGATATTTTTAATTGTATTGGAATAGAAAGTCCTTTGCTTAAAAAAAAAAAAAAAAAAAAAGAAGAAGAAAAGGGGTTGTAAAACACTGGGCTAATTAATTCCTAAGGCTCCTGCCCATCCCCAAAATTTAAAACAAGTCTAAAGAAGAAATGTGTCTTGTGTTGTTAATCTTTGATTCTTGGAAACTGGGTGTAAGACCCTGAAGTAGAGGACAGGAAGGTTAGGTATAGGCTGTTGGCCAAAGCTGCTGTGCTGTGAAGACCAGTCCTCTCAGTGCTCTGAGGTGTGGGCAGAGAGGGCCATGTTCTTCAGCCAGTGATAGTGATTAGGATCTCCAGGGAACATGCCAGATGCTGCTGCCTTCCCATCTCGCCAGGCGCCATAGTCCACACACACATTTCTGAATGAGCATGCATTTTACTGTTTTAAATGAGATGTGCACCACTGTGGCATATATTTGTATACAAAAGATACTAAATGAGCTACACAGCTGATATGAAACTTGCACATTTAAAATAACATGCCTGGGCTATATGCATGCATATATGCTCTGTGCTGTGCAGGCCTTTTCTGTGCAGGGATTGACTGCTGGCAATTAGCTTTGTGGTTAAATCAGGTTTCTGTCTTGGAGAAAGGGGTGAAAAAGCACCAACAGTTTGCAGCTATGGGTAATTGTCATTTTCTTTTGTGTACTACTCTTTGTAATTTAGTTGTTTTACAGTGAACATTTTGCTTTTATAAAGAAACATTTAGTTTATGAAAGAACTGTGTAATTTTTAAAAATTTAGCTCTATATCTTTGGGCTTTACAATTTTTGGGAGGTGGTGAGGAGAGTGATGTGATGCTTCAGGTGTTTTTTTCCCCAGAGACTTTTATTTGATATTTATAATGGTAAAAATCCATTTATTTCCTGTCAAGAAACCTCCCAGCAAAACCAGCTGAAGAAGCCCAGAAGCACAGGCAGCAGTATGAAGAAATGGTGGTACAGGCCAAGAAGCGAGGTGCGGTGAGGCCAGGACACCGGCTTCTGTGTGTCCCTGGTTGTTTTCTTTTTACCTTTTGAACCTCAGGAACTTGAACTTTGCTGAGCACTTTAATATTCTGAAATCATAGTTTTCCAAAAAATAGTGTGTGCTGCTTCTAGTCATTCCTGGTAGCTTTATTTAAGATGGTAACACTTAACAAGAAGAGACTGCACAGGTGAGAGTTCCTCATTAGGAAACTTCAGCCAATGGTCATGTGAAGACATCTGTTTTCTTTATTTACAAGAAGATGTGATTGGATTTGACAAAATCCCTTATAATTCCTGAAAAACTGTGATTCCAGGATATTTTTTTTTTTTTTTTTTTTTGGTACCGGGGATTGAACTCAGGGGCACTCGACCACTGAGCCACATCCCCACCCCTATTTTGTGTTTTATGTAGAGACAGGGTCTCACTGAGTTGCTTGGCGCCTCGCCGTTGCTGAGGCTGGCTTTGAACTCGCGATTCTCCTGTCTCAGCCTCCCTGAGTGCTGGGATTACAGGCTTGAGCCACCGCGCCTGGCTGATTCCAGGATATTTTAAAAGTATATATACTAGGGCTAGGGATGTCGTTTGGTGGTAGAACACCTGCCTAGCATGTGCAAGGCCTTGGGTTTGATCTCCAACACTACCAAAAAAAAAAAAAAGTACATATAATAAATTATGGTGTATTCATGCAGTGGAATATTATGTAACCTTAAAAGGAAAAATTCGGACACATGCACACCCTAAATGAACCTTGAGAACATTATCTTAAGTGAAATGAGCCAGTCACAAAAGGACAGGTAGTTCATGGTTCCACTTTTGGGGTCCCTAGAGTTGTTAGATTCATAGAGACAGAGGAGGATAGTAGTTGCTGGGGGCTGGGGAAAGGGGAACACGGGGAGGTGGATGGCGGTGATGGTTGCTCAGCAGTGTGCATGTGTTTAATGCCACCAAGCTGTACATCAAAATGGGTAAAATAAATTTTATGGGATGTATATTTTGCCATGATGAAATACAGTTGTCCCTGGGTATCCATGAGGAATTGGTTCCAGGACCCCCTGCAGATACACCAGAATCTGCACATGCCCAAGTCTCACATGTAAAATCTGTATGGAACCTATGCACATTCTCCTGTAAATTATAAATCACGTGTGGGTTACTTAATGAAAGGTAAATTCTCCATAAATAGTAGTTATACTGTATTGTTAGGGAATAATGAGAAGGAAAACAGTCTGTACATATGTGGTATAGACATGATTTTTTTCCCCTGGTGTTGTCCATTCCTGGTGGGCTGAATCCACGGATGCAGACCCCATAGGTGTGGAGATTACTGTGGAGTGTGGATAAACTAAGTGCAGGGTGTTTCTCAGAGTTGCTACTTACACATTAGTAACTGAGTGATGCTTAGACTTTTAGAAGTGAGCCTAGAGGTCACATTTGGAAGAGGTGGGGAAGGAACAGAGCAGAGTGAGTTCTGGGAATGTTGTTTTGGTTGAGTTGGATTTGTGCTTGTGCTTTTCTCTGTGTTGCGCTTTAACAGTTTATTAAAGCAAGATGGTGCTAAGCATCCTGGGTCCTTGGGGTGTGAAGCCAGCCCTGGGAGCACACACTTGCTCTGATGCAGTGGCCTTCTCCTGATTTTCTTGCATTGTGACTCTGAGAAAAATCACCCAGCTTGAACATGGTGTGTGTCAATTAATAGAGTTCTCTTCCTGTTTTTAATTGGGATTTCTAGAGCTTAAGGAAGCCCAGCGGAGGAAAAAGCAGCTGGAGGAAAGATGCAAAGTAGAAGAAAGCATTGGAAACGCAGTCCTCACCTGGAATAATGAGATCTTGCCCAACTGGGAAACCATGTAAGGTTTTATTTATTTAATTTTTTTGCACCGGGGAATGAACTCAGGGGCACTCGACTAAGCCATATCCCCAGCCCTATTTTGTGTTTTATTTAGAGTCAGGGTCTCACTGAGTTGCTTAGCACCTCGCCAGTTACTGAGGCTGGCTTTGAACTTGTGATCCTCCTGTCTCAGCCTCCCAAAGTGCTGGGATTATAGGCATGTGCCACTGTGCTTGGCTACCATATAAGGTTTGATTCTGTGGGTGCTGCTGTGCTGCAGGCCGTTCTCCCAGCTTTCAGGTAGCAGTTGTGGTCACCAAGCTCATAGCAAAGCCTTGGGTGGATTCCTGTCAGTTACCTTGGTCCCGTGGTTGCTTGCCCTTTCCACTTTTCCTGGTACTTAGCTCACCTTCGTGTCCTCCCTCTTGAACATTTTAGTAGCTCCTCTGATGCACAGTGTCATGTTTGAACTCTGCAGCTTAGCTGACAAGACCCTCTGCCTCTATGTCTCACCCTCTTCTTTGCTCCAGCTGGGTCTGGCCCTGCCCCTATGGGGCCACCAACCAGAGTTGATGCTTTTTGGCCTCAGAGCCTTTGTACGTTTATTCATGTTTATTCATATCCAGATCTTGTCCTGGACCTCCCGTCCTGCTGATTGCTGTTTGTTCTCTAAAGCTCAGTGTTCCCCAGGAAGGACTCTCCTGTCCTTATCCCAGCTGTAGGTATCTGTGGAAGATTCCCCCCGGGGTGCCCTATAGCTATGTGCTCAAGCTTCTGCCTTCCTCTCTGAGGGTGGAGACTATATTGTCTTTGATGTTGACCTACATTTAGTGCACAGTGCACACCCAGCAGAGATGGTAGCTGCAGTGTCCTTTCTGAGGGTCAGCTGTACATTTTGTTTTCTTCCTGTGTGGTCTGTCCTGGTTGGGGCAGACATGCCAGGGCCACGCAGAGGCTGTTGGGGAGCTTGGAGGCCAGCTTGCCTCTGCTCATGTCTTGCATGTTGTGATGCTAGAGGCTCATTCTGAGTCTGATCTGGGGTCACTCACTCTCACTATAGGGGCCAGAGGCTGAGTTGAGGGGCTCCACTAGGAAAACATGCTGTACTCAGAACCTGCTTTTCTAGGTGTTGGCTCTCAAAGACTCAGTGCTACCTGGAACACTGAATGCTCTTTCTTCAGTGGGACCCAGTGCCAAGGGCAGAGGTTCTCTTCTCAGACCCTTGCTGTTTGCTTGCATGGTGGCCGAGCCCACCCTGGGCTGTCCTGCCCTTGCCATGTGTTGGAGGTGGTCCAGATGCTCACTGGCTGTGTCAGGCACTGTGCTGGGCTCTTTGTACTTTATCCACTCACTCCTCATGACAGACCTTGGGGAGAGGTTTGTCCTCTGGATTTTAGAGAGGAGAACCAAGTGTCTCTGGATCCACAGGGCAGGGCAGAATTAAGATACAGTCTTGTTTTTGTAGGCTCTGAGCTGGTGCTGCCCTGCCGTGTTGCATTCAGAAGCACCAGGAGTCTGGTGCCTTTCTGCTTGTCTGGTCCTTGCCAATACATGTTCATCATGGCCAATAGACCTGAACAACTGCACCATTCAGAATGTTCTGGGTTAGTGAGTTGCCCTGCCATAGGGTTTGGTGGCTCCCCCTGCGAGGCCCTGGGCCTGCCTCCTGCCTCCCACTCTGCAGCAGGGCTGCTGCACTTCACGCCCAGACTCAGCTGCATGTGGTCCTGCAAGAAGCCAGGTTATTTCGTACGTCTGTTTCTGCTCAGGAAGTCCTTCCCATTCTTCATGAGCATCATCTGCTACCGGTCATTTGAAATGGGTTTGGAAGGTGCATGGTCCTCTGTGTGCTTCCCGCTGTGCCTCAGACCTGTCTCAGCGTGGGCCCTGTGGGAGGCGGCCTGAGGCTCTCCAAGGGCGGGGTGCCCCCCTCACTGCTGGTGGTGTGTGGCGGTGCACACACAGACACACTAGCCTTTCTCCTTGGAGCACACACTCCGGAACTCATGTTCTGTCCTGTGCAGGTGGTGTTCTAGGAAAGTTCGAGATCTGTGGTGGCAGGGAATCCCTCCGAGTGTGAGAGGCAAAGTCTGGAGCTTAGCCATTGGCAACGAGTTGAACATCACCCACGGTGAGTGCTTGCACGATCCTAGGCCTGGGAATCTGCCCTGGGGTCCTGGGCTGAGCTGGGCTGTTGTTAGGGCCTCCTCTGTTCCTTTCACCTGATAGGAAGGACTAGCCACTGCCAAGGAGTGGCGTCTTTGAGAGGCAGAATGATTTTCCTCCAGGAGGGGAGCTGTTGCTAGACTGGACTTCAGGTTCCTGAGTTCAGGACAGAGTCCCTCAACAGAGGGCTGACAGCACAAGGGCCTCAGAGGGTTAGGTGCAATGGGGCCCCTTGTCAGGGTCCTGTGGAAGGCAGGTCTCCATCAGACACGGACATGGAGATGTGTTGATTGTACTGGGGGTACCTGTTGGTGTTCTGTGGGATTTTCTTTTTTCTTTTCTTTCTTTTTTCTCCAGGCAGCCTTAGAAGGACAGGACTCTGTGCTAGGACTGGGTTCTGAGGGCATAAGTGGTCAGTGCTGAGGAAGTGAGGTCCTCGCTCAGTGTGCTTGTGCTGTTTGTTGTGCTGTCACCTCCTCAGACTGCATGTGTGTCTGCCCACTGGGCCATGCTCACTTCCCAGTCTGTGTCGAATGCTCTGCAGGCTTTGTCTGTCCAGAGGGAGCAGGCCTCAGGAGCTGCTGGACTGATAGGTGGCCTTCCTGTAGGGGAGTGGCTCCTTGCTCCTGTCGCTGACAGTCTGTGGTCTGAGCTGTGGAAGGAAAGCAGGCCCTCCTGCTCGCCTCTCTGAGGCCCACAGCTGCCCGTGCAGTCAAGGGCAGCAGGCTTACTCTGGCGATGGCCTCAGAGTTCCAGGCAGATTGGTGGGGCCTTCCCTCTCTAGCCAGGCTGTCATCCTCATCAGCTTGGCCTTTCCTGCAGTCTCAGCCTTGTCGTGAGTACTTTTTCCACCGTGACCTGTGCAACGAGTCGTTGGATGATGACTTCCTTCCTGAAGAGGGGATGTCAAGGCAGGGACCCTTGCACTCCCTGCCAAGCTCTTTTCTTGGCTAAATCCATACCTGCCAAAATTTTGTTTTAAGGTATTTGCCTGAGAAGATGTATAGCATTTAACTTGTGAAGGGATTTTGAGAAGTGTCCTCAGAAGGTGAGATTTGGAGAAGTTGCTGAGTGTTTATTTAACTCTGTGTTTTTGAAAATTTCTAACTTTTGTCAACATCCTTGTATGCAAGTTGGATGTAGCGTGCCTCTCTTCAGGTGATGTTCTGATGACCCAGAACATCAGATTTTTGGTTCTTGCTGATGCCTGGGTGGATTGTATTGAAATGAAAACCTCCTATGGATTGAACTATAGTGGATGGCCTCAGCAGCTGCTCTACCATCACTTAAATGTGGCGTCCCTCTGGCCTTTATGCTGGCTTGCGTTGTGTCACCTGGGACTCTAATGTGATCAGCTGTATCAGGGTGCTTGCGTCCACTGGAACGGGCTCAGTAAGCGGGGGCCCCACCGCCAACTCTGTGCCCTGTCACTGTGCCCAGCCCAGTTCTATGCGCTTGGCAGGCCCTGAAATGTTTGCTAAGTAAATGGGTGCAGCTCGTGGGGTCCTCCTTTATCACACCCTGCTGCATCTCCGACCCAGCGTAAGAACCCCGTGATCTTGGGTTGTTGAACGCCAGGCACCAGCTCAGGCTCTTTACCTAGGAGTCTGCAGCATTGATAGTGATCCTGGGGGGCAGATGTTGGTGACCTCATCTTCCTCTTGAGAAAGTTCAGCATCCTGAAAGGGCTAGGCATTATGTTCTAGGCTCTGTGGCCTGAGTGTGTGAGCCAGGATTCTCATTCCAGCCCTGGCTAATTCCAAAGCCCATTTTCTGACTTGAGAAGCCCCAGTTTTGCTCTTTTTGTGGCTGTACATTTGGAAACTTACTCAAAGTTGATCTAATAGTACTATTAAAACTTCACTCTTAGGGAATTTGACTTTAAAATCGGGGCTGGGGAGTCTGGGTAGGAGGCATAGAACTCTAACCCCTGCCCTGCAGTACATGCCAGGAAAGCCGTGGAGGAGATTTTGTAACACGGATGCTTTGACCCCTTTTGCCTTGAGGCCACAGCCTCTGTGCCTTAACCGTCAAATTCGTCATACGGGAAGTGATTCCCAGCTGGTCACAGGCCACACAATTGTTTTCACCTCTCTACTGCCAGATGACAGCAGTATGGCCGACCACCTGGGAGCTGAGAACAGGCAGAGGTGTCCACCAGGTGCTCTAGCCACCAGCTCAGAACACCTCCGTGCTTGTCTTGTGAACACTTACCCTTCTGGATAAGGGTGGCGGGAAATTGTATTTCATGACTGTGCCCTCCTGCCATGGCAGGTGGCATAGATTTTGCTAGAGCCTTCACAAGGCTAGAATAGGGTCATTCATCAAGATTTGACTTGTTGGATTATAGTAGTGTTACTTGAATTTACATTTCATGTAATAAAATATTGCGTACTGCTCAGAAGGCAATGGTGCCCTGTTTTATTTTTCAAAAGTAATGATGGGGAAAAAAGAAGTGATAAAAATTCTGTGGGTAGCTTCGTTTAAAGTCCCAGTGACAGACAGACTAGTGACCCAGAACATCAGGGAGTTGGGAAACATCAAAGCCAGAGGCATAGGAAGTAACTGGGTGGGCACAGGTGTGGAGCTGGCTCTGTGAAGCACAGTCCTCTAAAGACACTTGGGGTACAGATATACCCATGGCCGCCTGTGCATATCAGTGACATTTGTGAGCATGAGTTGTGACCTGACTATCACCAAACTTCCCAAGAGAAGAGCTGTTGAAAGATGGGTTCTAAATATGGAAGAGACTTGGAGACTGATGGCCCTTGTCTGACAGCAAGGAAGAGGTCCTGTTGTTTGAAAGCTCTGCCTGTTCCTGGGCACCTGCTCCCACCTCGCCTCTACTTCCTGCCTCAGGATGAGCAAGCTGGGCCATGTGGGTGGCAATTCCACCATGCCCTTCTGTGAAAACAGTGTCCATTCTCATCATGCAAATCACAGTCCTGATAGGTTCAAGTTCCAAAGGTTGAAATCCTGAAAACTGAAATTCCAAAAATTGCAATTCCCATGGGAGGAAAAAAAAAAAGGCTATATGAGGGGGTACAGACCTGAATTCTGGTGAAGGGATTTATGGCAAGAACTAAAGCTGCAGTTGAAAAATGTGTTATTGGCACTCTTTCCTGTGAAAGAAATTCCAAGAGCTTTTAATGAATTAAAGCTGCATTTTCTGCAGAAGCCAAGAAGGTTACTGATTGGTTTGAAATGATCATGTGCATGGTGGGACAAGAAGACACACGGCAGTGTTGTTTTTATCACCTGTGCTGATGCCACAAATCTGTGATCTATATTTGAGTGTGAGGGGAATGCGCGCGTGAGGTCATCTCCATGCACTGCCTGTGGTCTATCCCTGCTTATGCTTTGTTGTGTGCCAAACTGTCTTTGTAGTTTTGTAACTCTCTTAGAAGTTTTTTTTCCCACTTTTTAAGATTTTCAGCACTATTTCTTTTACGATTGGCTATATTATTATATATTTTATCTTCTCATTATTTCCAAAACCCAAAATATAAATTATGTAAAGACTTTTGGAGAGTTTGTTTTATGTCTTTTTTGTGAATTTGACTCCAATGAAAGTGCATTTCACAGCACGCAGGGCAGAAGCCTGGTGGGTGTGTGAGTGTTGAAACGCAGTAGTGATCTGTGATGGATGACACTTCTTGGGGTCGTGGCTCGTGGATGACTACATGCACAGTGGTGACCCACAGTGAATTTTGGTCAGTCTTGTCAAGAGTTAGGTTGTCTGACAGTATTCCAGGTGAGCGCAGCTATAAGCTGGGCACCTGCGTGGGGAAGCCGCAGTGAAGTGTCTTTGGGCTCTTCAGCCTGCTTCTTTGTGAGTACAGATTATTCACTCATAACTCATTTCTGTTCTCCCAACCATCTTCAGTATTCCTGAGTGTTTTGCTCTCAAAAATGTTGTTATTGCCTATTTTAGTGTCTAAAATGACCTATGAATTGTTCCATTTTTCGTTTGTTTCTGAAGTAAGCCCCCCTTTAAAAATGTGAATAAATGCCTTTTAAGGAGTTTTTAAGTTTATTTTTTCTAGAATCCTGTTTTCAGGAATTTAGGCATTAGGGATTTTCATCTTTGGGGATTTGAGCATTCAGGATTATGGCATTTGGGATTGTTTTTCCTTTTGGTATTCTGGCCCAAACCCCTTTGAAGCCAGATGGGCTTTCTACTTGCCTTCGCCCCTCCTCCAGCCAGCTGTTGGATTATAACCTTCTGTGGGTCCCAGCGTTGCTTGGCCTGGATACAGAGGTTGAGGGAGGCTGCCACAGTCTCGGGGCACTAGACCAGGCACAGTGGATTGGAGCAAGTTGTTGTGGGTGGCTGAATGACAGGAGACACCGGCATGGTGTAGCTGTGTCTTTAAGCAGGAGAGTACTTCCAGGCAAGGTGGGGGTTGTTTGTGAAGGAGACAGTTGTGTATTCTGGGGTGTTTCAAGGAAGATGTGCATGTGAGAACTCACCCAGAGGCTTTTCTTTCAGAGCTCTTTGACATCTGTCTTGCCCGGGCCAAGGAGCGGTGGCGGTCCCTCAGCTCGGGAGGCTCAGACGTGGAAAGTGAAGGTACAGACCATTCTGAAGCCTGCGCATAGCCGCGGTCAGTCACAGATGCCCTCTCCTGTTACAAAATAGAGCTAGCTTGACTGCACTAGGGCTTCATGGAGATGTGTGTTCAGCACTAGGGGAAAGGAGACTTTTAAAACAAAAATGGAAGGTAAATAATTATAAGAAATAGAGTATACCAGTTCCTGAGAGGCCTTTGCACCCCACCATGGGAGGGCTACTCGTGGTACTCAGCGGCTGTGCCCAGATCACTGAGCGTTAGCTTAGTGAGGGGCTTGGGACTGCTTCCAGAGAACAGGAGCTCTGCATTCAGGCTGAACTGTGCCTTTATAACTGTCCACAGCACACAAGGGTGACCACTTTGTTGGCTAAGAAGCATGTTTTTAAATGGCCTTTAAAAATACTGTCTGTGTGGGGGCTGGGGCTGTAGCTCAGTGGTAGAGCGCCTGCCTCGCATGCGTGGGTTACTGGGTTCGATCCTCAGCACCACATAAAAATAAATAAATAAAATAGAAAGATGTTGTGTCCTACAACTAAAAAAAATTAAAAAATATTGTCTGTGTGGCAATGGAATTCAAAAAAGAATAAAACAAGTTATTCACGAAAAGTTGTTGGAAATATTACACGAGTGTCTTACACGTGAATGTGTGCTGCAGTAGCTCCCTCAGTTCTCTGCATTTAAATTTATAATTTTAACTTATTTTTTAAATGTATTTGCCATGTAATGTTTTGAAGTTTAGGCACACATGGATTTACTCAGTTTAGTTGATTCCCACACACTGCCTCTGGTGATCTTAGTGTTCCTGGTAGGAATAGTTGACATCATAGTCAAGTTCTTCAAGACAGTATGGTGGCGGGCTGGGATTATGGCGCAGTGGTAGCGTGCTCGCCTAGCACGCATAAGGCACTGGGTTCGATCCTCAGCACCACATAAAAATAAAATAAAGATATTCTGTCACCTACAACTAAAAAATAAACATTTAAAAAAAAAAAAAAAGACAGTATGGTGGGTTGGGGTTAAATAGCTCAGTGGGAGAGCACTTGCTTAGCATGTGTGAGGCCCTGGGTTCAATCCCCAGCACTACAAAAAAACAAACAAAAAGAGTATGGACTCAATTATGTCACCTTGTTGTATAATAGCTCTCTGGAACTTACTCCTCTCATATAACCAAAATTTTGTTTCCTTTGACCAGTTTCTCCTCAGTCTCCCCTGGCCTCTGGCAGCCACCATTCTGTCCCTTGCTTCTATGGTGTTTAACTGACATTTAACTAATTCATAGAAGCAGAGGACAGAATGGCAACTTTCACTTTATTTCACTTAGCGTAACGTCCCCCAGGTTTACCCATGGTGTTGATAGGATTTCCCTTTCTTTTTACGGCTGAATAGTATTTTCTTTTTCTTTTTTTTTGAACCAGGGATTGAACCCAGGACCCCAGGGGCACTTAACAAATGAGCCACATGCTCAGCCTTTTTTTATATTTTATTTAGAGACAAGGTCTTGGTAAGTTGCTGAGGATGAGGCTGGCTTTGATGATGGCTGGCTCATGATCCCCTCACCTTGGCCTCCTGGCTGCTGGGATTGCAGGCGTGCACCATCGTGCTAGCAGCACATTTTCTCCATCTCCTTGTCCACCCATGGACACGAGGCCGGTTCCACTCCTCGGCTGTTGTGAGCAGTGCTGCAGTGAGCACCGAGTGCAGGTGGTCTTGGACTGACTGATCTTGTCCCCCCTGGATACATACCTGGTAGCAGGATTGTTGGATCCTATGTAGCTTTAATTTTTGAGGCCACATACACTAAATCTGTACCAGTGGTGTTTGGGATCAGTTGATGACCTTTTGCTGTGGTTTCTGTGCCTGGAGAGTCTTTGTTTTGGATTCCCCTACCTGTCCTATTTTCCCCTGGTAGTTGTAGGTTAGTCAAATAGGTGTTGATTTCAGGTTCTAGAAAATAATCTGATGATGCTGTGGCCTTGGCTGGGGACACAGGTGGTTTGTTCCCTAAAGTGAGGAACTTCACACCTGCCACACCCCGAGGTGGGCCTCCCAGAGCTTCCTCCCGGGGCCTGCTTGCAGGACTGTAGCACCTCATCGTCGCCTGACCTCATGCTCCAGGGAGTGCAATGACTCTGGATCTTTTGACAGATGCTGGGTTTTCAGCGGCTGACAAAGAGGCCAGTCTGGAGCTCATTAAACTGGACATTTCTAGAACGTTTCCTAATCTCTGCATTTTCCAGCAAGTAAGTCTTAGTGATTTGTTATAAGCATATTTTGTCTAAAATTCATAAAATGCCAAGCTGCATGTATTTGTAATCAAGTTTGAAGGTTAGGGTTTTTTTGGGGTGGGTTAGGGTGGGTACTTCTCTTAATACATTTAGACATTTTAAAATAAGTGGAACTGATCAATTCCAACAAATATGACTACATTGCTATTTAGGCTTTAATGACAAGTCCTTTCTTGTGACACAAATGTGCCACAGTGAACATGTCACAGCCTCTGGGTGGCAGGGAAGGGCCTCAGGTGGTTCTTTTGTCAGAGCTTTCCCAGGGGTGCTTCTCTTTTTAAGAGTACACGCACCAGTCTGTGCTCAGCAGGCTGTGGACATGTGGCCTCAGAGTCCAGTGCAGCTAGTTGGGGACAGGAGGACAAAGGGAGACCTGGCAGCCTTGGTGTAGTCTGGCAGGGAGCTGAGCAGAGGCGTGGGGCGTCTGAGCTGGTGGGCCGGAGGGTGGGACCCCTCTGGAACAGAAACCAGCTGTTGGCAACAGGATGGAGACAGGCTGTTCTCTCTGGGTGGCTGTGGGAGCAGGGTGGTGCCCCTGCGGGCGTGGATTCTGGAATCCTCTGCGAGGAGCTCTTTGGAGACCTTCTAATCTGTGTGTCAGCAGACATCCATTCAGGGGTCCCGGCACTCCTCCCTCACCAAGGGAGCTGTGTCGTCAGTTCTCCTTCCAGGGTTTCTCTGCCTCTGTCCCAGGGTCTCTGGCTCTTTCCGTGCTGACTGCCATGGCTCGCTTCAGGTGTGTTTCTCCTCTGTCCGCACCTCCTTCATCCATCTCATTGCCTCTAGAGCAGCCTTGGATGCTCCATTGTGACTCCCTTGTGCTCAGGTTCCTGGCATGGTGCCTTGTACGCAGCTTACCAGTAACTGATGTTGGAACGAGACAGAACAGATTAGTCAAGTGGATGCAGAATGAGGGCCTGGCAGGAATGTCACTGGGTACCGGTCCTCTGATGGCATGGGGGGGGCACTTCTGCGAGAGGAGTCACAGAGGGCAGGAGAGCATTCCAGGCAGAAGCAGGTATAGGATGGGCAGGCATTTGGGACAGCCAGGCATTCAGGGAATGCCCAGTTCTCTGTGGGAGAGGGGGCTTGCTGAAGAATGGCAGGACACACGTCAGTTCTTTCCAGCCTCCTCGAAGTGGTTACTTTGTTCTGAACTGGGAACCAGATGTGGGTGGTGGGCTGGAACTAAGGAGGACTACTTCTGAGCTTGAGCAGAGAGTGCCAAGGCACAGCTCTGGGACACTGGTTTGTGGCTGAGAAGGGCAGGCCGACGACCCCAGGTGCCCAGGCACTGGGGTCCGCCGGTGTGGGTGCATCACTGAGGACCGCTGGCACTTGAGGTGGGAGGGAGGGACTGAGGTTGGGAGGGAGGACTGAGGAGGCATCAGCCTCCAGGGACAGAACGCAGTTGCCATGTCAGAGTGACTTCAAAGAAGGGCTCTTGAGAGCCTGAGTGTAGATGGTCGTCAGATGTGGACATAGCTGCCCAGAGTCTGTTCTCCCACCTGTTGCCTTCCTGGTGCCTTGTGGGATACTCTTACTCTCTTGCTTCCTCCCGATTCTAAATTTAGCCAGGAACACTCCCATGTGAGTCTTCAGAAGTCTTTGCAGGTCTCTCCTCTCTGGAGAGGGAGAGAATCTGCAAAGGTGCCCAGAGGCCTGGTCTTGGTGTCAGGTTGGTGGATCCTGTGGGCCCTGCCTTGTTTGGTGGCAGGTGTTCGCTGGGCTCTGTCCCCATTCCTTCCCCTCTCGGCTCACAGTTCTGCTCCTTGCTCTTCCCTGCAGCTGGTGGTTCCCTGAAGCCTCGGTGTACCCAGGCTCTGTAGCCCCTCCTAGGGGACTCTCCTGAGTTGGCCCTGGCTCTCTTACTCTGGGAGGGCTTTCTCCTCCTTGAGGCTCAAGAGTTCCCTTCCTGCCCCACACCAGGGTTCTCACACTTCGTCCCTCCTTGCCTGAAGGCCAAGAAATGCTGCTTTGTGGAAAGGACTTCAAAGCAGATTTGGGCTTGCATTCCATGCCTTCTGGCTAGTTTGTGGCCTTGAGGCAAACCACTTCACCTCTGAACCTCCCAGTGTTCATCTGTAGCTTGGGAATGCTCACAACCACCTAACCAGGCTATTGAAAGTACTTGGCAGGGGCTGGGGTTATGGCGCAGTGGTAGCATGCTCGCCTAGCACATGTGACACACTGGGTTCGATCCTCAGCACCACATAAAAATAAAATGAAGATATTCTGTCCACCTACAACTAAAAAAATAAATAAATATTTTTTAAAAAAAGAAAGTACTTGGCACATAGTAGGTGCTTCATTGGTGCTAGTTATTATTAATTATCTTTGACCCCTGCCATCAGCTGAAGAACCCCTTTCCCTCAGGCAGCCTAGAAGGGGTGTGGTAGGCCCACTGAGGCCAGAGGCGCTTGCCTTCAGGATCTTTCCCTGCAGTGTAGGATCCTCAGCCTGACAGAACGAGCTTAGTAACCTTTCTGATTAGCAGAGATAAAAGGAAGGGAGAATCCTGGAAGGACTGTCCTGAGGAGAGGAGAGTGAGAAGAACTCAGATGACAGTTGGGTCAGGGTTCCCTAAAACGGTTCCTGAAGCCTTCCTTGCTGTTGGCACACTCAAGGTTCTGGGGTCCATGTGTCTGCACCGTGGTGCCACAGAGCCCTCTGAGCCTACAAAGGCCCCATAGCAGCCCAGGCCCAGCTTCTCCATTCTCTGGTCCCAGAGCCCCAGAATGTCTCCCTTAGCATACCACCAGGGACTTAGCTTCAGAACTGCTGAGCTGGAGAATGCCGGGGAGGCGGGGTGCTCTCTAGGGGTGGAGAGTGGGCCAGGAAGAGGGACAGTGGGAGCTCTGGGGTCCCTTTTGGTGGGTTGGGACAGGTGGTGGAGAGGTTGCCTCCTCTCTGGGTTGCTTTGTGAGAGTAAGTCTCTCTCAGCCTGTGGGTCCCATGGTTCCTTTTTTTTTTTTTTTTAATGTGGTGCTGGGGATTAGAATCCAGGGCCTTGTGCATGGGAGGCAAGCACTGTACCAACTGAGCTCTACCCCCAGCCTCCCAAGGTCCTTGATCTTATGAATAGTTAATTTTTAATACAAAGGGCAGGGGAGGGGAACAGATGTCCAAAAGCAAATTAAAGGCCTTTAGAAGAAGGACCTGCCACGTGCTGGCATCAGAGCAAGAAGGGTGGAATCACGAGAGTGGACAGTGCTTTCCCTTGAGAACATGTAGCTTCACAATAGCCTTCTCCTTCAGCCTGGGACAGAGCCTCCCTTAGTCACTCTTGGTCTTGTGCTGGCCTTGCTTCTGTACCTGCCGCTCAGCCTGGATGCCATCTTTTGGCCCTGTGGTTGTTGTTTTTCCTTCTCTTGTCCCTCTGATTTGCAAGTGTCTCTTCCTTTATTTAGCCTCTTAATGGGTCAGCATGTGATGTGAGGTGCCCAAGGTCACCTGTGGAGTGACTTCTGTCACATGTCAGGAGTGTTGCTACTCTGTGTCAGCCACAGGCACTTGGCAGACATGGACGGGAGGTGTTTGCTTTGGGTCCAGCCAGTCCCTCTGTGGTGCCTTCCTGCACACCAGCAACAGAGTGAGGCAGCTCCGGGCTTTCTTCTCTGCTCCAGAAAAAAGGCTACCATTGATATTTTTGGACGCAGTTAGAGGAGCAGACGGAAATCTTGAAGTGAAGGGGGAGCTGGGAGAGTGACTGAGATAAAGCGGTAGCTGTGAGCACCTAAGGCTAGAGCCTTTCCCCAGACCTGTCATTCATACGCAAAAGAGCAAGCAGAATGTCTGTTGGGGGCAGGGAGACAGGAAGGACCCTCAGGATGGGGGCTGTCCAGGGATGGGCAGCAGCAGAGGCAGGGTCTGCATGGCCTGGAATAGGGCTGCCTGAAGAGTCGCCTGCCCACTCCCGTGTTGACCCCGAGGGGAATGTGGCTGTTCAGCAGGAGTCAAATTAAGGACATTTTACGAGGCACTCGCTCCTGACCCACCAGCCATTTCCGAGCAGCTTCGGGGTTGAGTGGCACACTTCCTTGTTAACTGCGAGTTGGTAGATAGTTTATTAAACTGCATACTGCATGTAGAGCTATAGCCTGGTGCTTGGCAAGTTGCTCCTCTGTAAGCAGCGAGTGACTGGTGGTGGCGGCAGTAGCCCCAGCGCTGTTCTGAGCACTAACAGTACTTATGCATGTGTTGTTTTTGGTTGTTGATCCTTCTAGGGTGGCCCGTATCATGACATGTTGCACAGTATTTTGGGCGCTTATACTTGTTACCGACCGGATGTGGGCTATGTAAGTGAAGTTTTTCAGTATTTTATAATGTTATAATCCATAAAGAAAGTTGAGATTTTATCCAGAACACCTCAGCTGCCAATGCCAGTTGAATGCCTTTGTCTTTTGTTGAGGAATATGAAAGGCCTCCTGGCAAATGAGTTGACTCACCTCTTCATAAAGAAGTTGAGCTGACTTGGCCGCTCTGTGGCGTTCATCACACTTGAACTGGGTGTGATTTCCATTTTTTGCATGTGATTTTTTTCCTAACATTAATTCAATAAAGCCTTTAGCAGTAACCATTTTTTAAAAGTGTGTTGCTGGCATCTCTGCAGCTTAGCACATGTGTGTGCGTGCATGGTCTTGTGTTAAACATGCTAAATTAGATGTGCTTGTCTGTAGCCCCAGGACAGGGCACTTACTTGGTAACAGTGTTTCAGATGGAAAGGCCTGAGGGGGGTTGGCTCTGGTTTTCCATTAGGAAGGTGGGGTGCTAATGAAGAGCAGAGAAGGTGGCCTTTGGGCAGAGTGGTGGCTCTGAGAGGATGGTCAGAGTGGGCGAGGCCAGCATTTTAGCTTTGGGTGAGCAGCAGTGGGTGGGTGGCCACATGGACCCTTGTGTGAGGGCAAGCTACTGTAAGTTGACACACTTTCTCTCCCTCCCCAGGTTCAGGGCATGTCCTTCATAGCGGCAGTGTTGATCTTGAACCTGGACACTGCAGATGCCTTTATTGCTTTTTCTAATCTCTTGAATAAGCCCTGTCAGATGGCATTTTTCCGAGTGGACCATGGCCTTGTGAGTATGCTCTGTGTACATGCCCTGGGTGCTGTGTCTTTATGGAGTTGCCCAATCACTCTGAATTTTCAGGGGGGAAAAAGAACACATTTTTTCTCCACAAAGAGATACTGAGAACAAGAAACTTACAGAGCGGGAGATTATCTGGGCAGTGTTTGAGATAAGCATGGAAACAGGAGCTCAGTGGCCATTTGTATGAGTGTATTAGTCATTCTGGCTTTAAATGAGGGAGTGGGTAGCTCCAGTGCAAACATATGTACTTAGTGTCAGGAGAACCTATGGCAATGTCCACCTTGGGTCTGTCCGTACGGTATCTTAGGATTGACCTGTGCTACCACTCATGGTCACATGGTGCCTCTGGAATGTGCTCCTCCAGGGAGAAAGGAGGCACATTTAAGAGCATGCTCCTTTATGGTAAAGTAAGGCAGAGCTTGTTCAACATACTGAACAAATGGAAGGGGTTGACAGTGGTGGCCTGGAGGCCCTAAAATAGTTGGCAGCTGAGTCCACTGTTTGGTACAGATGAGGGAAGAGGTTCAGAAGGGCAGTGACCTGTTCAAGATGCCTCTGGTATGTGAAAGAACTGAGAGTTGAGTCCATTCCGGTTTCTGAGCCTTTGTTCTTTATGTAGCCCGTAAGAAGACTCAGCAGTTCATGATCTCTAGCATTTAATCTAGCCTTGTCTCAATGTACAGAGGTACCACTAGTGTTCCAGCACTCAGCGGTCTAATAGTTGAGATTGGCTGGGGAGTGCTTCTTCCTTCATAGCTTGAGGACTTATGGGCACCCCTCACTCAGAAGATGCTGCTAAATTGGTGGCTGCGGGGAGTATAAACCAGCAGGGTCCTTTTGGAAGACAACTGGTGTTACCCAGCGTTAATTTGCTGGGAAAGTAGTAAATGTGGACAGAGCATTATGCATAGAGATGGTCATCATGTAGATTCGTAATTATGAATATGGAAACAGTTTAAAGTGGGGCTTAGGGAATGCGGGTGGTGAATTCACAGGTGGGGTACACCCAGAGCGGTAGTGGTATTCTGTTACATGAGGGAATGCTGAAGGTAAGATGCTGATTTTTTCAAGAGTCTGTAAAATAGAAAATATGATGTAATTGAACCACAGGACATGAGCATAGCTAGTAGTGCTTGTGGGCAGCCAGAGGTCGTGGAGCGTGTGTTGTCTCAGTTTTCTGCAGTGAATATTTACTGGCATTGCATTCACATTCAATCAGGTGAGAATTCTACAAGAAAAATAACCATCAGAAATTGAAAAAATCTTCAGGACAGATTCTTACTCTTGAGACCACTCATCAGTGCTAACATGTATCGTCTTGATGTTGCTCCTGAAATAACTCCTAGGAAAAATTCCTGATGTAAATTTAATTTTATCCTTACAATAAAATGCTCCCTCACAAATTTGTGCTAACTTTGAAGACTCCAGCTTTTTCTTTGTAAGCATGTAATAAAAACTGTAGTTAGTAATTTTAGCTTGCATGTTTTTTTATAAGACTGCCAAGTGTTTTTTTTTTTTATCTTTATTTTATTTATTTGTATGCAGTGCTGAGGATCGAACCCAGTGCCTCACGCATGCGGGGCAGTGCTCTACCACTGAGCCACAATCCCAGCCCCAGCTTGTATGTTTTTCAAATATTTTTTTTAGTTGTAGGTGGACACAATACCTTTATTTATTTTTATGTGGTACCAAGGATTGAACCCAATGCCTCACATGTGCTAGGCAAGTGCTCTACTGCTGAGCCACACCCTAGCTCTAGCTTGTACTTTTGAGGGAAAATTCTAGAATCACAATGTTGTATGGGACCATTCTTTACATCAGGGTTCTCCCAGGTGATGCTGCTGACCTTTGGGCTGGCCTTGCTCAGATGGTCTAGGAAAGGAATGAGCCTATAAAGCTCAGTCTTTGCCCTGGGACAGGCGTGGATTCAAGTCCCAGCTCTACTATATACTAATAATGTTCTACCCCTGTTAGGTACTCATATAATTGCTCTTGGGTTCAGTTCTCATTTTTGTAAAATGAAGAAATAATAAGATATAGCTAGCTAGTGATGTCATTGTAGGAAAAGAATAGTACTTATTCATAACTTTCCTGGATAGTGCCTACAGTTAGTTACCATTCAAAACATGTAGCAATCTTATAATTGTTAGATTCTAAAGGTGTAAACATATTGATTCTCGTGGGTTGAAAACTTGCATTGATAATTAGTTTATTAGTATATTTCACGTTGTCTCCTTAGATGTTGACTTATTTTGCTGCATTTGAGGTATTCTTTGAAGAAAATTTGCCGAAATTATTTGCTCATTTCAAGAAAAACAACTTAACTCCAGACATCTACCTAATAGATTGGTAAGACTGTTTTCTGTGTTTTCGCGTCCTCTGCTTGCTCTCCACTGTCCTCATGGCCAGCTTTTTCCAGGGCTCTTCTGAATTCCCATGTCCTGCTTCCCAGTTTCCCCTCTGCCCTGCGTAGGAGGTGCTGGCTGTCCTCCAGGGCCCTGCTCTGCTAATCCTCTCTCTGCACTGTGGGCTTCCTTTTACTACCATCTGAGACTCTGCCTGGTCCTCTGGATTCCTCCAGGGAGAGATGGTATCTTGGACCTGTTTGTTTTCAAAGTGTTGTTTGTCCATCCATAAACAAATGAGATGTCTGTGGGCAGAAGGTCTCTGCCAGACCCTCTGCCAAGTGCCTGAGGTGGTGGTCAGCAGAATTTGGTGCCCACCTGCAAGGAGCTGCTGCCTGCTGGAAAGGCCTGGGTCACAGCTAGCATTCTCCAGCAGTGGTGGATGCTGTCTGGGGAGGGAGGGAGGAGGTGCTGACCCCTAGGCCAGATCCACTGAGGACAGGCAGGAACTGGAGTAAGCACCAGGGGAGGAGCGGTGTGGGGTCCCAGAGCAGCAGGTGGGTGGGTGGGGTTGGGCCTGCAGCAAGAGGGCCAGGGATGGGCAGGGGTAGTTTGGGAGCCAGGTTGTGGCAGGTCTCAGAGGCCATGCTAAGGGATTGAGCAGGATTTGGGGGTCACAGTGGGCACTTGAAGGCCTGTGCTGGGGCACAAGTGAGTTTGAGTGACTTGGGAAGCAGGAGCTCCTGGGGCAGAGAGACTGGTGAGCACAATGGAAGTGGTAAGGATCAGGACAGTCAGTGCGTTCCAGGAATGCCCTGGCCTGTGTCAGAGGATTGCAGCCCTCATGGTCCAAACCTAAGCGTTAGAGCTGAGGTCAGAAACACTGAGGGGCAGGTCAAGGTCTGGACTCAGGAATTGAGAGGCACCTGTGGACTGCTTAGATAGAGGTCCCGTGGGACCACAGGGAGCGGTTCAGAGAGTTCGCTGCTGGAGCCATACATGAGGCACAGCTGTGTACAGGGGAATGTGGTTGCTGAGGAAAGGTGTGGCCGTCACCCAGAGAGTGCCAGGTTGAGGGCCAGGTGAGAGGACCAGGCATGTACCTGGGTGAACGGAGGAGCATACCTCAGGATGCAGCAGCCTCTGCCAAGCTCCAGGATCTTTCATACTGCCTGTGGCCTTGGTGATGGCTGTGCAGCCCCTCTGTGCCCTGCTTGGCCCATGCGTAACTCACGGTGATTGACCTTTCAGGGCATTTCAGGGCAACACCCCCAACTTGGAGAAGGGGCTCTGCAGAGGAGAAAAGGTGTCACAGTGGACAAAGGGTGTCTGGCTTGACCCTCCCCCCAATTGTGATCTGGCTGTGAGGTGTCCCCCCAAAGCTTCTGTTAATGCAACAATGCTCTGAAGTGGAGTGATTGGCTTGTGAGAGCTGCAGTCTAATCAGCCCATCCAGTTTGAGGACTGGGTGGTGACATAGGCTGGTGGGACATAGATGGAGGGGTGGGTCGCGGGGGGGGGGGCATGCTGGAAGGGTGCAGCCTCTTTCCTCTGCTTCCCGGCTGCCATGAGCAGGGCAGGGCTTCCCCACCTACACTGCTGCCATGACCTTGGGCCTAGGGCATTGAACTTGGCCCACCATGGGCCTAGGGCAGTGAACTTGGCCCACCATGGACTGAACCTCTGAAACTATGAGCCAAAACACCTTTCAGCTAGGCGCAGTGGCGCAAGCCTGTAATCCTAGCACTTAGGGAGGCTGAGACAGGAGAATCACAAGTTCAAAGCCAGCCCCAGCATCAGTGAGGTGCTAAGCAACTCAGTGAGACCCTGTCTCTACATAAAACACAAAATAGGGCTGGGGGTGTGGCTCAGTGGTCGACTGCCCCTGAGTTCAATCTCCAGGACCAAAAAAAACCCAAAACAAACAAACCCCAAACACACCTTTCCTCCTCTAAGTTGTCCTTGTCAGGTGTATTGATCACAGCAATGAAAAACTGACTAACACCTCCCCCTCACTTTCTTCAGGAGGCAAGAGGCCTTCTAGAAAATGCAATCCAAATATCGTCCAAAATGAGGCCAAACCCCTCTGATGGAGCAGACCTCTGTCTACACCGTGAGGATGAGCCTGTGGCACTCTTGGTGTGTGTTGCTTCTGTCTTTCACACTGAAACTATTCTGGCTCCGCTCACTTTTTGTATGCATGAGGGTTTAGAGGTTGGAATTTACAGCTGAAGCTGCAGGGGCCAGTGTTGCTATAGAATAGTCATAAGGAGGGGCTGGGGTTATGGCGCAGTGGTAGCGTGCTCGCCTAGCACGCGGGAGGCACTGGGTTCGATCCTCAGCACCACATAAAAATAAAATAAAGATATCCTGTCCACCTACAACTAAAAAGTAAATATTTAAAAAAAAGAATAGTCATAAGGATGTGGATTGGCCTCAGGCCGGGATGCTTAGCTGACCTGTCTGGCTATGCTGGGCAGAAGTGTTTGGGGCACCTTCATTCAACAAATGATGGTTTCTCCACACCCTTGAATGTGGACTGCGTGGGAGGACCCTTGCCATCCCCATACTGTTCGCTTGACCATAAACCCTCATCTCCCAGATTCCTGGGTCGGGAGTGGGACAGAGAGTTTTGAGAGGGAAAGGAGTCCAGATAGGCCTAGCATCTACCTTGTCAATTGAAGGCTTCTACTTGAGTTTTGGGGTTCTAGGCTGGGGGTCAGTACTGTCTAGCAGGGGGCTGAGGCTGTGGCTCAGTGGTAGAGCCACTGGGTTTGAGGCTGTGAGACACTGGGTTTGATTCTCAGCACCACATAAAAATAAATAAATAAAAGTCCATCAACAGCTAAAACTATATATTAAAAAAAGAAAAAAAAAATGTCTAGCAAACTTTCTCACCCAGATTGTGAAAGGAAATGTTTCATTTCATATTATTTATTTATTTTGTACTGAGGATTGAACTGAGGGGCATTTTACCACTAAGCTACTTACCCAGTCCTTTTTATTTATTATTTTGAAACAGGGTCTTGTAAGTTTCCCAGAACTTGTGGTCCTCCTGCCTCAGTCTTCCAGGTAGCTGGAATTGCAGGTGTGCACCAATATGCCCTGCTAAGAAGTACATTTTACATGGTGACCCCGTGTGCAGCCTTGTGTGCGGAAACTTAATGTATATGTGCCAAGAACTAGTTCTTGAAGTGACCTAACCCTAACCACGCGGGGAGTGTTCTGAAGCCTTCTGTTCTCTTACTGATGGTCAGCCCTCGTTGACTTCGCAGTCCACTGGTAGCTGGCTGGGTTACGCCTGGTGCTGGGAAAAGCACCACCCAGAGGACAGCTCTGCCTCTTCCTGTCCCAGCCCGTGGGTGGTTGTCATTCCAGGTGTCCACATGAAAAGGAGGCTCCAAGGGTTTCCAGAGCTTTTGTTCTGTGATGTGGTTGCTGCTCACTGCACCTCCATGAGGCCCGTGTAGGGCTGCTTATTCTTGACGAAACCTGCGCCATCTGCTTTTACAGTGCCAGTGCTGGGCACACAGGAAGTCCTTGGTAAAAACTGTGTTTAAGTTGAACTTGGCACAGGACACATGCACTCATGGCTTCTTTTCGTTTTTTTTGTTTTGTTTTTTGTACCAGGGATTGAACCCAGGGGCGCTTCACCACTGAGCCACATCCCCAGCACTTTTTATTTTTTAGTTGAGACAGAGCATTGCTAAGTTTCTGAGACTGACCTCAAACTTGTAATCCCCCTGCCTCAGCCCTGAGCTGTTGGAAATACAGGCGTGCGCCACCATGTCCGGCTCTTGGCTTCTTCAGTCAACGTGTGTCAATGGTCCGTAGTGATCGAGGCTGTCTGTTGGGTGCTGACAGTTAGGTAAAAGCTCCATCAGAAGCAGGTGGTGGTGAAGAAGCAGCAAAGGTCAAGAACAAATCTTGCTCAGGCCTGGCCTTGAAGCCTCTGTTTGAGATCGCACAGAGGAGGTCCCCGAGGCTCACTCTCCTGTGTCTCCTCGTAGCATGTGATCCAGGTTGGTCTGACTCAGATCCTTGCTCCTGTCCGTCACACCTCCTTCCTGAAGCCGTGTCTGTACCTGGAAGCCCTGGGCCTGTCTTGGGTTGCATCTGCCTTGTGGTCAGCACTGTGCACATGGCATGTGGTGTGACCACCTCAAGGCTAGAGCAACCAAATGCTTGGGTGAAAGAGCCCTTTCCTCTCCATGGCAGGGCCTGAGGGGCCCGTGCAGCATGGCCTCAAGTGTCCTGGGTGCGCTGTGCAGTGCTCAGGTGAGAACGCTGCAATCTAGGTAGGAGTGCCCTTCCCACTGTCTGTCCCCAGACCCTGCTTTCCTCCCTCCCAGCACCAGCCACACTGAGCTGTTAGCCTTGTGGGTTACCTCTGTGTCCCCAGAGCTGGCCCCAGCCCAGCTCATGTCCCGGGCACAGGCACACCTGTTCTTCCTACACCTTCCCTAGGTTTGAAGCCTGGTGAAGCCCACTCAGCTGTTTACACTCCTTGAGGCTCGCAGGGAAGTGGTCTTGCTCGTGAGGGCTCTTGCTCAGGTCTGCCTTGCTGCTCTCAATGATGTGAACGTGGAGGTCGGAGCCATCCACGAGCTTGTCATCTCTTTGTCCTCCCACAGGGTTTTGAGTGGCCAGCTGTCAAGGGTCCACACTCTGGCAGGACTGGCACAAGGTCATTTAACTTGCAGAATATCTCCCACTGCTGTCCAGTAGCAGGATTATTGGGAGGCAGAAGTGGATTTTATGATAGAAGTACCGAATAGTACATTCTGTATTCTGCTTAGTGGTTTCAGCAATCATGGTTACTTAGAAACCTGTCATCACATAGATTCCCACCTCACAGAGGAGGTGCAGGGCAAAGTGGCTGCCAGGAGATTTCTGTCGTGTCCTACATGGGATTCATGAATGGCTCTCAGCTTCTGGGCCGTAGACGTGCCCAGGACTCCTCGAGAGCAGGCACTGCTTTGTGGTCAGCCTTCTCCAGAGAGATGGCACCTCCAGCATCCAGGAGGTGGTGGGCACAGGTGGGCTTCAGGCCACGGGGGAGGAGTGGGGGACCGCCCTGGGGATGGCGCACAGCCCATTGGCTAGGCCTTGTGTTCTTCTTTGTGCTGGGCAGAGAGGAGAGCCTCGGGCTTGGGGTGATGCAGACTGCACTGCCCTCAGAACCAGCGGGGTGTCTTGGGTTTGGTGCCTGCACCTCTGCCTTTGCTCAGTGCCAAGTCTACGCTGGGAGTGACTGTTGTGTAAGTCTCAGGGTCTACTGAGGCTGAGTGGTCCCCACTTCTTAACTAGCATACCTGCTCGTGCTCCCCGAGTTTCTTAGGAACACAGGGATCCCCAGGTGCAGTGAGGTGAGGGTACCAAGGATGAGCCAGGGTATAGCTGGACACTGGGGCGTCAGAGCCTGAAGGTCTCCATCTCAATGTGGCTTCGTGATGGCTGAGGCTGCTAGGTGACTTTTACCCTTTTATTTTAAGCTGAAACTTGCTTTTCTGCAGCCTTTCTTTCTTGGTAGTTTCCTCGTCTGTCACGTAGGGTGGGCTGTGCCTCCTCACAGAGCTTTAGAGAGGAGGTATGGGGCAGCACCCAGCAGAGCAGCAGGCAGGCACTTGCCCTGTGTGACTCCAGGCAGTTGAGGTAGACCAGGGTCCCTCTGTTGCAAGGACACTGTCTACCTTCCTTACTGCCTGAGCCTTTGCCCCACAGCTGTTTGGCAGTGACCCTGTGCTCTCTGTGCCTCCCTAGGGCTCCCTTTCCCTCCTGCAAACTCAGATAAGCAGCTAGAAGAGATGTGGCTGGACAGGATCCACATGTGTGGGGAGGTGGGCGCACACGGCTTGGCATTGCTGTCTTTTTAATAAACCCATAGCCACTCTGTTGGCATAACAACACAAAAATCCATTGTTTTGCATTGCTCAGACCTAAAGTGCTGTTTTTGATACACAGCACAGTAATATACAGTGTTCCAGGTTGGGGTGGGGGAACAAACATTTCTCGGGAGGCAGAAACCCTTGGATTCTCCTTTCCCGCTGTGGGGAAGCAGCAAGAGGGCCCTGCAGACTGCAAGGGCTTCCCTGCTCATCCCTGTTCCCTCCTAGTCCTTAGGAGCTGAGGGGGAGGCTGAGGCCAGTTGGTGGGAAAGGGGGACTTGGGCCTGTGCATGGACAGCAGTCCTCCAGTTCATTGGCTCAGCTCCCCTGGCAGGGCTTCTGTGGCACCTGGACTGAAGCTGGTATCTCCTTCCTAGGCAGTGGCCCCAGCCCAGCAACCCCCTTCCTTAGACTGCCAGGTGAGGGTGCTGTGTAGCTGCTTTCTGAGAGAGTGCCTCAGTGTCCCATGTGCACCTGGCTTTTGAGTTTAAATGTGGTTTAAGATATAGCTAAGCATCTGAAAATTACTGGTTAGAGGCAGAGGCTTTGCAATCTGCCAGGCTTGGGTTTGAATCAGTTCAGCACTCTCCTTGCTGTATGTCCTTGGGCAAGGAGGCAACTCCTCTGAGTTCCAGCTTCCTCAGCATAGTTTTCACTTGTTGGACTGTTTGAAGACAAATGAATTGATGAAAAGGATTAGCGTACAGCCTTTTGTGTTGGGGTGGTCAGTATTGAGGATTGAATCTGCGAGCACTTTACCACTGAGCCACATCTCCAGCCCTTTTTATTTTTTGAGATTGGGCATCGCTGAGTTGCTGAGGCTGGCCTCGAACTTGTGATCCTTCTGGCATATCCTCCCAAGTCGCTGGGATTAGAGGCATGCACCACTGTGTCCTGCCTTTCTCACTTTTTAAAATAAAGTGTTAACAAGTCTGTTCTGGATAGAGCTGAGAGCAGTTTGCAGATTAAGGAAACACAAGGTCTCGCTGACCTTGCTTGAATTGTTCTTTCTAGACCCTATGGGGGTGGAGGTGGGCGCAGTAGTTTTCTGTTTTGGTGATGGTAAGAAGCTCAGGACAAGGCTGATTGTCACTTTAAAAAAAAAAATAACTATTTATTTTTATGTGGTGCTGAGGATCAAACCTAGTTCCTTACGCATGCTAGGCAAGTGCTCTACCACTGAGCCCCAGTCCCAGCTGGTTGTCACTTTTTAAAAGAATGTTCCCTGGGCTGGGGTTGTGGCTCAGTGGCAGAGCGTTTGCCTTTCACATGTGAGGCACTGGGTTCGATCCTCAGCACTGCATAAAAATAAATAGACAAAATAAAGACATTGAGTCCATCTATAACTAAAAAATATTAAAAAAAAAAAAGAAAGAAAGTTCCCTGCTGCCACAGCAACAGCAGGAACTCTGCCGTGCATGGGGGGGGGGTGTGTGTGTGTGCTTTGGGTCAAGGCCAATTACAGGAGATCAGTGCTACCAGTGAGGCAGAGGAGGCTGTGGGCAGGGGGCATCCCGCGTGCCCGGGACAGGCTCCGACTCCACAGACACACGGAGGGCCCTCAGCTCTGCTGTCTTCCGGATACAGGGTTTCCTGTGGCCTCTGTCTCCTGCTTGTCATCTGAGTGGAAAGAAATCTAAGTTGTGTCTGTTTTCCCGGAGTCTCCTAGCATGTTCGAGGACGGGCGGGATAGGCTGGCAAGTTCCTGATGAGTTCACGGTCGTGGCTATGCTGGATGCTGGCCCATGGCCGGGTGCTCCTCTGCATCTGGGCAGAGCCCTGTGGGGGTGGAGGTGGGCTCAGTAGTTTGTAGCAGATGGAGGATCTGGTCCTGAGACTTGAGCAGACTCCCAGTGTGGAGGAGCCTTCTGGTAGACTGTGTCATCACAGCGTTAGGTTGCACTGCAGAGGTTTAATGGCACTCCCTTCTGCCCTAGTGAGCTGTGTCCAGCAATTGGAGTCCAGGCACATCAAGGGGTCTTGGTTGACTCTGGGACATTCAGGAGAGCAACTTGCAGGTGGGAGGCGGGTGTTCCCACTCGCCTGGGGACACTCTACAGAGGTGCTGTTGCTGGCGGCAAGGTATGGAATGCCACTGACACTTGGAGAATACTGAGGTTGACAGACTTGTCACCCACTTACCATTCAGCAGAGATTGCCACACAATAGTAGGTGCTTAGGGCCAGCAGGGAGGGCAGAAACATGCTGCACCCAAGCTGGAGGGCATCCAGCTGGCTCCAGAGTGGCCACCTGGAGTCCCCCGGTAACATAAGCCACTTCCAGGTTAGAAAGCGATAGAGTAGGAACCCAGGACTATATGGTTACATAATTTGTACTGTGATTAGCCTTTTTTTTTTTTTTTGAGATAGGATCTTGCTAAGTTTCTGAGGCTGACCTCCAAATGGTGATCCTCCAGCCTCAGTCTCCTGAGTCTCTGGGATTATAGGCACGTACCCCCATGCTTGACCAATTATAGTTTTTAGGAGAACACATACCTTTATTTCACTTTTTTATCTGACAGTTTTCAGTGTACAAGTGTAAGATCAGTGTTTTGTAATCCAATGAAGTTGATTGGGAAGTGCTTACTTTGCTCTTTGCTGGCCCCTGCTGGGAGGAAGCTTCCATGCTCTCAAGTTGCAGGTCTGGTCCCTTCTGATTGAGCAGGCGTCTTGCCCAGCCCTGCCACCACAGGCACACAGTGGGTGCTGGGTAGATGCCTATTGCAGCAGGAGCACTTGGCATTCGTGGTGCAGTTATGTGGTGTTTCAGAGCGTGTGGAGCTGATTGTGCTGTGTTCTGGGAAAGGTGAGATCAGCCTGCATGTGACCTTGGGCTAGGCCTTGCCCCTGTTCTATAGGAGAAGGACTAACTCAGGGCCGTCTTCATGGTTCAGGCTGGAATTCAGAGTTCTTTCTTTGTATCATTCCAAACTTGAAACTCTCCAACTTTCCCCAGGATCTTCACCTTGTACAGTAAGTCTCTGCCCCTGGACCTGGCCTGCCGCATCTGGGACGTGTTCTGTCGGGATGGGGAGGAGTTCCTCTTCCGAACGGCCCTGGGCATCCTGAAGCTGTTCGAGGACATCCTGACCAGGATGGACTTCATCCACAGTGCCCAGTTCCTGACCAGGCTGCCCGAGGACCTGCCAGCAGACGAAGTGTTTGCGGCTATTGCTGCAGTCCAGATGCAGAGTCGGAACAAGAAGTGGGCACAGGTAAGCAGGCTCTCCTTCTCCTTCCGGTTGTGTGGCTGGCACTACAGTGTGGCCTAGGGTGCATGCCGCCCACAGTGCTGAGAAGTGGTTCTTGGACTGCCAGGGAGCAGAGCTGGATGGCCACCTGACTCTGCCTCAGGGTTGCTCTGAGGGCTCCCGCCTGTGGGAGATTTAGGGTACTCCCTGCCCTGCATCAGCACTGGGAGCTCAGAGCTTCTAGGTGGCCATGCAGTGCTCTCCATGTGCCCCAGACCATTTTGTAAATAAAGCCCTAGACTAAAGCAAAAGGGACTGACTGGCCGGGCCACCTGGGGGCATGCCCTGTGTAGCTTGTTCCACCTTAGACATCACGGGAGGCCCGGAGAAGCCACGATCCCAGATCTTCCTTCCGATGTGCTGCTGGCAGCTGCTCTAGTCTGGGCCTGTGTCTGTGTTCCTCCAGGATCCCATGCGGGGCTTTCCCCAGTGGGATTGATGGGTGTTGTCTGGCTGCAAGTTTTAGCATACTAAAAAGGAAAAAAGGAAGGAAAAAAGAAAAATAACAACTACTGACTGTTTCTCGAAGTTGCCTGAGTACCAGTTCCGCTGGTAGGTGTCTCTGGAGGCTTATACCTCTCCATATGTGCCAGCAGTGCCTGTTCTGGATCTGACTTTCTAATCCATAGGTGACTTAAAATATTTACACAACAAACAGCAGTGAACCCCGCGTGCAGTCATCGGCCGCGCACCTGTGAAGGGGGCCTGTGTCAGCACCCCACCTGTGCCCCATGTTCTTCATGCAGCACGTTCACTGTCAGGTCGTGTCTCCAAGCCATGCTGGGTCTTGGAACATAAATGGTCACAGCACTGCTGTCACCCAAGAAGTCCCTGATCCCTTCCTGTCCTCATACAGTAGGCTATTGAGCTTAGAATCAAGGTTCAGATGGTTTCTGATGGCATAAATGGCTCCACAGTCTCTGAATAAAGATCCACATAAGGTCCTTGCACTGTGATTGGCCCAAAGATCCTTCTCTTTCACCGTCTTTATGCAGCTCCACCTTCTTCTCTTCTGCCCCCCTCCACGCGCTTCATTTGTGAGGAAGGCAAGCTCTTTGCCCTACAGCATGTCCAGAGTCTGGACTCGGTCACTAGGACAGTGATGGCTGAGAGGTACAAAGGTTTCTTCTTGAGGTACAAAAGTGTTCTAAAATTAACTCTGGTGATATTTGCACATTTCTGTGAAGATCCCCAAAGCCATCAAATCACATACTGTAAATGGGTGAGTTGTGTTGAACTCTTTTCAGTAAAGCTGTCCAGAGGTCTGCCCAGCTGGTGGTGAGCAGGACTGGCTGCACTGTGTCAGGTGTCAGGGCAGGAATGACTTTTCTCTGGTTAATGAACCCATGGACAAGTGTGAGTGCAAACAGGGCCGTGGCCCCGTTTCAAGAATTCCACGACATGACTGTGGAGTGGTAGGCCACGCAGGGCCTGTCTGAGCACTGGACGTGTGACTGCACAGCCTGCACGCCTAGAAGCTGACCCTGTGTGTGAGGAGGTCCTTTGGAATCTTCTGCCACTTGTTGCTTTATGGTTTTCTAAAGCCTCAATAGAAAAGTTGGGGCCTTTGTTTTTTGGTGCCAGGGATTGACCCTGGGGTGCTTAACCACTGAGCTACATCTGCAGTCCTTTTTTTTATTTTGAGACAGAGGCTTGCTAAGTTGCTTAGGGCTCCATTGAGTTTCTGAGACTGGCTTTGAACTTACAGTTCTCCTTCCTCAGCCTCCTGTCCTGAGTCACTGGGGTTCTGGGGGCGTGTACTACTGCACCCAGCCAGGGCCTTTCTTTTTTTTTTTTTTAAATATTTATTTTTTAGTTGTAGGTGGACAGAATATCTTTATTTTATTTTTATGTGGTGCTGAGGATTGAACCCAGTGCCTCATGCGTGGTAGGCGACCACGCTACCACTGCGCCACAATCCCAGCCCCTGCCAGGGCCTTTCTTAATGGCCTTTGTTCCACAGGCAGGGCTGTACCCACCCTGATTTCCCATCTTGTGCAGTCATGGCCTGCAGGTCTTTCCTGCAACTTCCTTCCCTGATGTTTCCTGTGAAAGACAGGCTCTCCTGCCCCCTCAGTGAGCACACATACGCCTGCACACACCTGCCCCAACATGTTTCAACCAGTAGCTTCTGCCTGGTCCTAAAACATAAGAGGCAAAATGGCAGAATCTGGCCATACCCTCCCACGTGTGCCCTGTCACTGCCCTTGTGGGGAAGTCACAGTGCAGTGGACTGATTTTTAAAGTAAAGGTGCAGTGTGTTGAGAGCAGTGAAGGGAGCAGGGTACCTGGGCCAAGCTCTGGTGGCATCTGACGGGAGGCCCTGAGTGGGCTTCGGTTTCCTGGTGATGAAGAGGACAGGCTGGCAGGAGCAGCATTGTTCTGTGGTGCCGAGGGAAGAGACAAGCCCCATGGCCCTGCTGTGACATCGGTGTGCGGCTGGTCAGCATGAGTGTAGGAAATGGCCCACATAAGAAGAGGACCCAGAGGGCAGGAAAGTGCAGAGTGGGCCGAGCTGGAGGGGCTGGCCTGGAGGGGGCTGCTGTTTCTCTGCTGTGCTCTGCTTTCACTGGTATCTTGGGTTTGGTGCCTCTCAGGGATTAACCACCGTGGTCTTCTCTGTGCTTTAGGTGCTGGCTGCGCTGCAGAAGGACAGCCGGGAAATGGAGAAAGGAAGCCCGTCCCTCAGACACTGAGGCTGCAGATGTGACCCACGCTGGCACTGAGGCAGATCTCAGGCGGCACCTGTGTGCTTCAGACCCGTGCCTGGCAGTGGCAGCAGAGGACAGGTGCCCTCTTTCCACACGGACCCCTGACGCTGCAGTTGGCCTTAAACAAACACAGCAGAACCCAGGCTTAGCCTTAAGCAGCTTGTGGACTGGTGCCCTGGGGGCTGCAGCCAGCCGCTGCGTATTCTGAACAGGTTAAAGACAGGTTAAAGACAGGTTGACAGTGGTTGACCCTCCTCCTCCTTTATTTCAGCAAAGTCAATTAAATTGTGATGCTGTTACGCCAGCCACTGGAAAGCACATTACAATTTTTTTTTTAGCCAAGATGCATGGGAACTATTATTTTAGGAGATCTCCAGAGATGTTACTGGCTCACATTTTAGATAAGAGAGGAATTGCTGATTTGGTTATTGAGATGATCTTTCCAGAGCTGGAGGCCATGTGTTCGAAACCTGCCTACCAAAGACAGCATTACCGGAGATGGGCCCGTGGGGATCGCCGCTCTTGGGCTCCCTGGGAATCCAGCTGACCTTTATGTTAACACTTGACCATGTTGCCTTGACAAAATCACAGCAGGGAGGCTGACAGTGCACTTAGGTTCCTGTGGGAGCCTGCTCTCCCAGAGAATGCTCCCTGTGTCTGTTGAGCCATGGTGAGGAGCTGGAGCAGGGGAAGCTATGTGCAGAGGTGGCCTGTGGCAATGGAAGCAGCCCTGGGAGCTGATGTGAACAGCCTCCTTTAAGGAAAAGGGTGGGAAGAAACTGTGGAGATGGCCCCTCACACCTGCCCGTTTCCAGGGACCCAGTATTGCTGTGCAGTACTGGAAACCGGATCATGTGAGGGGGGCTTGCTCTTGAGAATGGCCCTCTTTCTTTTGTCACCTGAATAGTTGGACTGTCCTGAGTGCCGGGGATTTCCGCCTACACCCCTGGCCTTCAGAGGTGTTTCACAAACCATCGCAAGGATGGAGGACAGAGTGACACGTGCTTACAGCCCAGTCTTGCCAGGATTCTCATAATCTGGACCATGATTCCTTCCCATTTAGGCTGATTTTCCCAGATTTATTGGCAAATGTTTTGTTCTTGCTTTTCCTTGACTATTTTGAGAACTTTGTATAAGAAATTTGATTTTCCAAATTTACAGAAAGGAACAGTTTCTGCATGGAGTAGCACAGGAAGAGATGGAAACAAGTTCCCACATGGTAACCCATTAGTATGTTGGCCTTTGGGGGTGCAGATAGGCCAGGTTCAAGGACATAGCCTGGAGTCTGGAGGTGCTGGTGTGGTCTGCACTCACCTTTTTCAGCCATTTCTCTCAGCCCAGGGGACAGCCCCTCGTTGAGGTCCCTGGTGCTAGACCACATGCAGCAGGAGACTTGGGCCGGGGGTTGGAAGACAGAGCCTGTTGGTGGGCTGTCTTGATGAACTCTGCACCTGCCCTGCCTGCTTGCCATACTTCAGGTGCCGCAGCAGGTGAGCAGGCCAGGGTTGTGTGCACACCCTCTGTCCCACTCCATGTGTCCTTCCTCCTGGATCCTCCTCTTCCCCTTGCAGTCCCCCGTGAATTCTCCAGGGAGATTCTAGAGTATGATGGATACCACAACACCTCAGCCTTGGAAGGCCTCCTTGCCTGACCTCATGGAGGAGGCGCCATCTTCACTGATGGTCCCGGTGGCCTCCAGACCCAGCCATTCCTAACATGGAGGTATTGAATGTAGTGTAGGCCCAGTGGCCTGTGGGAGGGGGCTGCCCAGCCCTGTGCACTGTCCTCCCTCGCAGATATGCACAGTTGTGTGCGTGACGAGGGCGTTCTGTTCTTTGAAGATGTATATATTTTCTTACTGTACATAAAGATGCTCCTTAGGTCGTAGAGAAGGTAGCAGCAGGGCCTCCTACAGCTGGTTCAGCAGGCTCCAGCCCTGCCCTCACCATGGCTTGTCAAATGGTCCGACATCAATCTGCAGTGTACATGAAGGTTTCAGACCAGGCTCCTTGCCAGTCTGGGATGTTGGCCACATCATCAGTCCAGACGAGGTTTTGGGGGCCTGTTAAGGGATCATATGAGTTCCAAGTGTCCCCTTAAGAGGTTGCAGAGTTCCAAGTCCTGTCCAGAGTCCCGTGGCCCCTCTGGATAGAGGGCTGTTGGCAAGCACAGCATCCTGCTTCTCTGTGTTCACTACTGTTAGGTGGCCTGGAAACACTGATGTGCTGCCCTCTTGGAAGTCTGCACTGCCCACCTCAAGGGCCAGGGACTTTCTGCACCCTGGCTTGGAGTCAGTGGCAGCTTGCCATTTAGACCCAAGAGCCACCTCCAGAGTCAGATCTCATTTGGGAACAATGTTCACTTCTCAGCTTCTGAGTTTTGAAGAGCTGCTGATAGGAACTCCTGATAACATTGCTGCAGATCATGTTTTAATGGCTCGTACAGTTAACCTCTGACTTTATTTAGTAAAGTGTATCAAACTAGGACTTTTTGAATTGTAAATATGTGGTTTTATTAAATAAAAGTCATGTAAAATTGTTACTTATATTCTCCGTAGTTTGGTTTAAAGTTTAGGTTCTCACTTGAAACATGGCAGAAATTTGACTTTGAGCATCGTGCTGCTTTGAAATCCATATCTAGGCTTGTTAAACAAAAAGAGGGTCAGTGAGGGTTCATCCTTACCACGCCGGCACCTCTCCTCAAGCCAGCACACTGACTTTCACCTGCACTCCGCGTGTCACCACTCACCCCGGCACGCAGCAGGCACTCACTGTGTGCCAGCCCTGGGCCAAAGGCTCCTTGCAGTTCCTCGGAAGCCTTCGAGCCAGGGGCTGTGAACCCAGTGGGGTGGTGGCAGGCCCTTCTCTATGAGGCACAGGTCAGTAATGCTACTCTCTAGGTGGAGGTGAGGGCTGGAGGGCCCAGGAGGTGCTTAGACCCAGGCAGGGTGAGTGTACCCCCAGGCATGAGGCTCAAGGAAGAGGCACACCCAGAAATCACCCTAATGTCTGGCCCCAGATATGGTGCTCAGATACAGACCCACCTTCCACTGAGCCAGTGGCTTCACTCTGGGCCGCTGCTCTGTAGGCCTTGAGGCAGGCTGGCTGACTGCAGGGTGATGGACAACAGCTACTTTTGCTGAGAGCTGTCTGGCTGCTCTGGCCACACCAGGTGCTGGGCCAAGCACTGTGGGTTGGATCATTTAATTTCCACAGCAGCTTTGTGGAAGATCATTGTCCCTTTCCACACATGTGACACACAGAAGTGGTTTTCTCAGGCTGCCGAGTGGTGGCAGAGCAAGGGTCCAGACTCAGGCCTCGGAAGCTGGGGTGCTGGCTCTCAGGGACCCTCTGGGGAGATCATGTTTGCTTTGGGGCCTCCCTCCTGGAGTCCTAGACGGGGCACTTGCCTCGCCTGTGCATGGCCCACAGGGCAGCTGGAGCCTGGTGGAAGGCATTGTGGACCATGTCCACATGCCGTGACTGCGAAAACACACTGGGCAACCACTTGTTCTGTGAGTGCTGTAGACCCGGGGAGTGGGGCTGACAGTTCAGACACCATCCCCAAAGTGTGGAGCCTGCCATGAAGGCACAGAAGGGCTGGCACACAGCACTAGCACAGTGTAGGGGCAGGGACATCCCCACTGGACCTTGGGAGGAGCTGCTGGTCTCCAGGTGGGACGGGAGGTGGCGGCCAGCAGAGGAATGCCTCAGAGCCAAGACCAGTCCTCAGATGGGACCATGTTAAGATGCGAAGGGACGTGGGCTTTCAGGAAAATCGTTAGATCCGCATTGTATGGTGCCAAATACATGCTCAAACATTTGCTGATGCTGTTTAGGCCCTTGCCTGGAACTTGGCTGAGGAAGTTCCATGTATCTCTGAGGGGCTCAGGGCGCCACCTAGCGCCTGTCCTGCTCCACGGCTCTAAGCACTGCTCCCTGCAGCCACCCTGCTCTGAAATGGATGGCTGATCCCCTGGGCTAGGTTCCCACCAAGACCCTGTCTCCCTGCACCAGCTGAAGCCCCTGTGCAGTGAGGGGAACTGTCCTCTCCCCAGACGTTACAACAAAACGAGCCACCCTTGCACTTGGAAGCCTGCTCTGGACCCCAGAGCCTCAGTGTGTCTTGAGTGTTGTTCCTTCAACTTTTCCCCTGCTCTGTGGCTCCTGGTAGAAAACGCTCCCACCAAAAATAAAGCCGAGCTTGAGGTGCAGGTGGGGTAGATGTTGCCATTTAGGAGTTCTGCAACCTAATCTTCATTTTCTTTTTCCACAACTGAAGGTTTGGAGGAGGACCCAGCTCCCATCCACTGGCTTGTGAAGATGAGACAAAAACAAGAGGCTGAACTGACTCTACCATAAAAACCCCAGGAACATTGCCATGGGTTGTCAGACTCACACCCTTAACATTTAGTATCTTATACTCTTGACCTTATAAATTTTTTAAAAAATTGAAATTATCTCCTAATTTAAATCCATGTTAATTGTGTAAAATTTGGGAGTACAGGAAAGAAAATTAAAATTCCTCTAATTTTATCATCCAGAGAAGGGATACTGTTTTCCTATTCTGCTTTTTTCTGTAAATACATTTCCCCCATTTTACAAATGAGCTTATTGTCCCAGGCTACCCTGATTCCAAAGTCTTAGCTCCAGGCTGGATCTTTCTAGATAGGCCTTGTGTTCATCCTTAGCAGCTTTTGGAGAGTTTAATCTTATTTGTTAAAATATGCTCATATTAAGTCATTGGCTATGTAGGTAGAAACTAGAGGATCCTTTGAGAAGAAATAGCGGAAGTGCTGCACAGCTCCCATGAGCTCCGTGGTGCTTTCCATCCTTGTGTTTGTGTGACTCATCACAATGGTGCTAGCCGGAAGCTTAAAAGTGAAAAGCACCAAGTTGAGGTACTGGGACTGCTGGCATCTCACAGGCAGGCATCTCACACCAGGGTGAAGCAGAACTTATGGCTGCAGACAGTCTCTTACAGTTACATGATGTAGAAATCCCAAATGCAGTGTCACCAAAAATGACTTACATGAACGAAAGGCAAGTGTTTCAGGTGCCTTGGCCTCTGCCTAGGTGAGCACCTCATGTACAAAACTGTCCTATAACATTAAAGGGGACACTTGTGATTTATACCTATTAAAAAGGCCTAGTTTCATACAGCATCTCACTCACACTGTATTCATTTTTCAGGCCCTGCACTCTGACAAGAAGAAAGACCTTTGCATGTGGTGCTGAGGATTGAACTCTGTGCCTCACGCGTGCTTGGCAAGAGCTCTGCCATTGAGCCCCAGCCCCCGCCCCTGCCTTTGCTTTTAACACTCATAAAAATAACCTCTGTGTGGCAGTCCTGTCCTGCAGAGCATCTGCACTGGGACTGTCCGTAGTCTACCTGCAGTAGTTTCCTGCTTTGGACTATAAGCCTGCCGCCAATATATTCCCTTCTTGGTTCTACTTTTGAGAGATCCTCTTTCTTCCTGTAATTATTTCTGAACCCAACATAGGACTTAGCAGTTTCTGAGACATGACATTCACATAACACTTACTTTCAGAACATGGAGGAGATTGGCATATGCTCATGTATTAGCCCAGCAACCTTACTGAGCACACTTACGTGCCACCTGCCGGCTCCTGGGTGACTACGGGATGATGATGAAACAAGCGTTTGCCCTCCAGGACCTAGACTTCAGTGGGGCATGGAAAACTCAGGAGGCACTCGTGAGCAGGCACTCCACGCTGGACAGGCCGCAGACAGCACTGTGGGCCACGCTGCGGGTCGGGCGTGCCTGGGTCTATGGACTTCTTCCTCAAGAAGTTACCCTGGGAAACAGTCTGTGCAGTGCTGCTCTTTCATGGCCAAGCACTGCCCTATAATCTGATTAGAACCACAGGAGGTGATCCACAGAAGGCTGTCTTCTGATGAATCAACCTGTCAGCACAAGAGTGTAACTTGAGAATATTGGTGACTTACTGCGCAGTCATTACTTGGTCATTTGTAGCTCAAAGCAGTGCCAGCCTCCTCAGGCTCTCCGCAGCTGGGCTGAGATCTACTTGTCACGGGGTTCCAAGCTGTAGGGTCCAGCTGGACAACTGCTTTCAGTTCAAAATCAGCTAAGAATACCTGTTCTCTCTACAGTGAAACAGAAAGATAAAGGACACCACTGTCATGAAAGCCAGGGCTTGGTCAAGGCATAGAGAGCCATTGACCTTTCACCAGGCGGCTTCCTCAGCTGCAGAAGAACCCAGTGGGCCTGCGCTGCTTTCAGCTGGAGCCATGAAGAAGAGAGTTCTGTTGGCAGGGACTTACTGCTCCACTTGGCCTTGATGGACAAGGGTAGAAGGAAGACCCATCACATGAAGGGGAGGACAGCAGTGGAAATCTAAGCATTTTACTCCCTGCATCAGTACATTTGTGTGATGTCATAGAAAACAGTGTACTCAAGCCATGGAAGTTAGGAGTTTTAATTTTCCTTCACCTGAAAGGGAATACACTTTAGAAAACAATCTTGTCATCAAAAAACAAAGCAGTGGCGACATCCTCAGCCCCCGAGCCACCTGCTCTGAGTGGGGTTTCTGCCACTCTTCAGAGGTACCCAGCACCACAGACACATGGTCTTCCTATGACCTGCCAAGTTAGGAATGAAAGGATACCTCGTTCATCAGAGAACGCAAGGCTGTCGTCTGTGAGGGCAGCAGCAACCATGCCATAGTCTTGCCCCTGGCAAAACCACATAGTTGCTGCTTTGTTTCCACTGGGAAAAAATATGCCACTTTTATTTTTTAACAGATCAATGCAGTTTTTTTTCAGAGGACCCAAGAAAATGTTTGATTCTAATGGAAAACTGTAATCAAGACAGACATTAATGGTGACAAGAATGAGCTTCCTTCCACTGAAAGAGGAAAGATGACCAAGCACTGGCTTCCTTTTCCTGTTGGTCCTCTCGTCTGTTTCCTGAAGATAGACAGACAGATAGATAGATAGGTATTTATTTACACTCCAGAAGCTAGTGCTGGCTACAGACAAAGCAAGATTTAGGGGACCTTGTGAGTTTCTACTTGAGACAGTTAATTCAGGACTACACAGCTTAATAAATCCAAAGAGAATTTAATAATTTGCGTAAGCACAGAATTTTTCAATACTCTGCCCATTTGTTGAACTTCACCTACTTACTCATAGAAGAGGAATAGCACTCTTTAGTACTAAATTACTGAAATTATGGAATTGCTCAACTCAAGTGTTTAGTTTTTCCTGAGAAGTCACATTACGTTAAATCACTCCGTTTTTGTTTCTCTGGGTCTACTATTGCTTCATCCCATATAAAACTGCTAACCCAATTTTGTGGTCAGCACTAGTTTTGAAGCTGAAACATTGTAAGAACATGGTTCCTAGCCAGATATCATAGGCCGCTTGAGGCTCGCAACAGGGGAGAGTAAAAGTGGATGAGACAATGTTCTGCCGACTCTTTGCCCAGTGTTATCAGGGGGGTAGGAAGGCTTTGGCCTCCCTGATCTTCTGTTTCACACCTTTGCAGGACAAAGCAAGCCCAGCATGATGGCGCTTAAGGGATTCTAAGCGCTGGTTGAGCAGTTCAGTCTTGTCCATCTTCTCTTCCAAGTCCCGAAGGAGCGATTCCTTGCCCAGAAGCCCGCACTTATGACTCAGCTTGATGTTGTCACTCCTTAGGCTGTCTCGGGCTTGCTTCGTCCTGGTCAGGATGTCCCTTCCTAGAGCCACCTGAGCCTCAATTTCCAAAAGGTGTGCCTTTTTGCATGCATTCTCCATATCCATGAAGTGCAGCTTTTCCTTCACATGGGTTATTATCTGCACATTGCTGGTCACCTTGTTGCGCAGTTTTAAAAGTTCCTCATTTCGTTCCTCAACTTTCTCATTGAAGGTCTGGTTCTCAATCTTAAGCTGTTCAAAATCGATGAGGAGCAGACCTTCAGTCAGGTCCTCCTGGGCTTTCATTCTGGTTTCGAAATGCACAAGGCTCTGCTTCAGCTGCACGTTCTCCAGGCGCACAGCACTCATCTCCTTCTCCTTTTTATCCTCCAAGGCCTGGATCTGTTCCACCTCCCGCAGTGCAGCCTGGCGCCCACCCCGCATGCGGCAGCTGCCCATGGCCTGCATCACCACCTGCTTCTTGAGTGCCTGGAATCGGTGCCACTCCTTCTCTACCCTGGCCACCTTCTCCTGGCACTGCTGCTTCAGCTGGGCCAGCTCCTGGTGATACCACTCCAGGTCATCGGCCTCTTGCTTCTTTAGGTCCTCCAGCATGGCCAGATAGCGCAAGTATGCCTGCTCTTTCTCGGGGGCCTCAGGCTCTGGGCCCTTATCTGGCGCCTCCGCTGCTTCCAGGCCCTTCTTCTTGCGCAGCACCTCGGAGATCTTATGCTGCAGGTACATATTGTAGCGCTGGTAGCGGTTCCGCTCTAACACCAGGGTGTTGTACTGCTCCAAGAGCTCATTGCGAAGTTGCTGCTCCTGCAGTTTCTGCAACTCTTCGGTCCAGTCATTTTCAGGGTAGTCCACTGAGCCCAGTAGCGAAGGTTTCTGCCCTTCTTGGCTTTCCCCCTTTCTTTCACCACTCTCCACCTTGCTCTCCTCCTCCTCTTCCTCTTTTTCCTTCTCCTCCTTCTTCTCTTCTTCCTCTTCTTTAGGTCCCTCTCTTTCAGCCTCCGGGATTGGAGTGGCATCTTCACGGGTGGTAGATAACCGCACAGTGGCCCTGGACAGGGCTTTCTTCTTGGTCTTCTTTGCCGCCGCTCTCTCCTCGTCCTCGTCCTCGTCGTCCTCGTCCTCTTCCTCGTCCTCTTCCTCCTCTTTCTCTTCCTCTTCCTCTTTCTCTTCCTCCTCCTCTGTGGCCTCCCCTGGTTCCTCGGGCTTGGCTGCGGATTGCAGCTGGGCCGCCGCCTCCTCGGGCTCGGGCTCGGGCTCGGATTCCGGCTGCCTCCCGGGCTCTCCCGGCCCGTCCTCACCCGCAGCCTCGGTGGTCGCTGGTCCTTCCGGGGCCTCGGCCTGCTTGTCCGCGGTGGCGCCTCCCTCCTCGGGCTCTACCACTCCAGCCGCCGCCTCTGCCTCCGGCTCGGGCTCCGAGGGTTCGGTGGGGCTCTGGAAGCCAGAGGTGGCCTTGATCCCGGAGGCGAGACTTTCCCCATCTCCGCTTTGGTCCAGAGAGTCCCCAGCGTGCTCGGAGTCCCGGTCCATTTCGGACCACAGCTCCCGGGCTGCGGATCCCCGCTGAAGCTGTTAGGTTTCCCGGGGCAACCGCGAGCACGCGCTGAGCCCCGTGATTGGCCAGACACTAGTCGGCGCCCTGCCCCTCTACCCCCACTCCGGCCAGAGCCGGCCAATGGGAAGCCGTGAGAGGGGCTGATTGGACGCGAGCGCGGGCCGGCACCTCGAGGGGCGTGGCGCGCCCTGACCGCTTCCGGTCCGCCCACCGCCCAACCGGGGGCGGGGCGTCGTGGGGGTGCTGGCGGGAGCGAGGGCGCGCAGGCGCAGCGCGGCAGGCAGACTGCCGGGCGGGGGCGCGCGGGCGCCTGCGCGATGCGGCGGGGCGACGGCGGCGGCGGCCGGCCCGGGCCCGAGGGCGCCTGCGTGCTGCGGCGGGACGCGGCCCGGCTGGCCGGCTCGGGCGGCGCCTGGGCGGGGGCGGCCGTGGCGGCGGCGGGCGGCGCGGGCGCGGCGGGCGCGGCGGGCGGCGGCGCGCTGACGGCCGGGGGCGCGGCGGGCCGGGCGGGCGAGCGGGGGAAGATGGCGGAGCTGGGCAAGAAGTACTGCGTGTACTGCCTGGCCGAGGTGAGCCCGCTGCGCTTCCGCTGCACCGAGTGCCAGGACATCGAGCTGTGCCCCGAGTGCTTCTCGGCCGGCGCCGAGATCGGCCACCACCGGCGCTACCACGGCTACCAGCTGGTGGACGGCGGGCGCTTCACGCTCTGGGGGCCCGAGGCCGAGGGCGGCTGGACCAGCCGCGAGGAGCAGCTGCTGCTGGACGCCATCGAGCAGTTCGGCTTCGGCAACTGGGTGAGCGCAGGCCGTCGGGCGGGCGGGACCTGGGCGCCCGGCAGGTGTGCGCGGGGCGGCCTCCGGGGCCAGGCGGCCGGGCGCCCTGCGAGCCGCGCGGGCCCGCCTGTCCGCGGTGCCTGCTCCGTCCTGTGTGCGCCCTGCGGGTGTCTGCGGGCGCCCTGTGCGGTCGGCCAGTGCCACCCAGGACACTGGGTGGGCCCCGCGACACCCAGGACACTGCGATGAGTGGCCACTAATGATGAACAAAGGCGCTCGCACCGGCAGGCATGGGCCCCAGGTCTGCTCTGCTCTCTCAGAAGGTTTCCGCAAAGATGCTGAGAGGAAAGGTGAGAGCTGGGCTGGACTCATTTACACCGGCCGTAGTGGGCCAGGCTGTCTCCTGGGGAAAGCAGAGTTGTTCTGTAGGGGTTTTAGAAGGAGCTCACTGTCCACTACTTATTCATGTTAGAAAAGAAGAATAAAAGTCTTTGGCTGCATTGTCACCATATCCACCAAGGATATGCAGCCTACTCTCAGGCTTTCTGAGAAGCAGGGAGGTCACACAGGACCCTCAGTGGTTCCCTTCCCTCTCTGAGCTGGCTTTTGGTCTTGCTGCCACTTACCCTGCAGTGCTGCCCCTCCAGTCCCCAGCTGCCTGCATCTCCTCTTGCTTTCCTCAGGACCATTCTGCAGCCCTGGAATCTGTTCTCATTACTCATATAGGAAAGAAGCTGCTCTGCAAATTACTACGTGATCACCACCCTCCAGACACCTGTGCCTCACTTTGTCCCTACATGCTGTTTGTGGTTGCACAGTGAGCATCTGCTTTGTGCAGAACAGACACTGGTGAAGGATCTTGAAGGGGAGAAGCCCTCATCCTTGCCTTCAGGAAGCTTAGGGTGGTGCGTTCATTTGCTCCTGGGCCGAGAGCTCTTCCCTAAGCTCCCTGTCTGACCTACACAGTGACTTGGACTCAGCACCACACTCTACTCAGGTTGCAACTGGCGTCCATCCCAAATGCCTTCTTCACGCCTAGTTCATCAGCAGCCTGCTTTTCAAAATATGTGCAGAGCCTACCCACGCTTGGAACCCTAGAGCAGGCTGACCTTGACCTCTTGCCTTTACCACCTCTGCTTGTGTTCCTGTTTCGTTCTCACCTCATCTCATACACCACAGTCAGAGTGATATCTTAAACACAAGTCACGTCTCCTGGGCCCTGGTGGCTTTCAGGTCTACTTGGATTTATCTCACTGTCCACAAGGCCATGTAGTGTCTGTGGATCCCTGGAGTCCTGCTGCTTACCCTGAGTGTTTTTCCTTCCTTCTGCATGGTGTGTGGTATCTCCAGTCATGGCTCGAGACTGAGCCATGTACTTAAGTATGAGTGCCTCAGAGAGACCCTGCCTTCCACGTTACAGCTGGGGGGACTGAGTACTGCAGAGATCCCTGCATGTCACCGAGTGCTTTGTGTGTGGCTCTTGGAATCTCAGCAGCCTCAGGCAAGAGATCTGCGATAGACCATGCAGCTGGGACCTTTCCTGCGGCACCATGGGAAACAGAGCAGCACCCTGAACTAAAACAGGCATGGTGTCTGGGGAGAAGCTGGGCTGGAAGTGGGGAGGCTTCTTTTCTAACAGTCCTTTTCAAACTGACGCACTGGGAAGCTTGTTAGAATGCAGATTTTGGCTGGAGCAGTCTGCATTCGTATTAGCCCAGGAGGAAGGGCCCTGGGACTTGCTGCTCTTAGTGTAGCCTTGGCCTTGCCACCTGCTGGGCCAGCGGGAGGCTCAGGACAGGCCTCAAGTGCTGCTCGTGGCACTGGTCCCAACACTGGAATTAGGAGGCTCATTATTTCTCCAGCTGTGTCATCTTGGGCCAGTTGTGTTCCCTCTCTGGGCTTCATTTTTCTTCACCTGAGGCTCTTTCACAGCTTGCATGTGTGGTTGTCTTTCGAGCATATGCGCCAATCCATGCATGGAGTCCTGTACTGCACTCGGGACAGAGCAGGCTGTGCCAATCCTGTACAGGCCTCATCCTGTACGCAGCTCCTTGATCTGAACAGTAGCCCTGTGGGGACAGTTCTCATTCCTACTTTACAGTTGAAAGACAGCAACTGTAAGACTAAGCTGCCTTCCAGGAGTCCACAGCTTTGCGTGCCACAGAGCCGGGGTTGAGCGCAGGCCTGCTGCCCGCAGCCAGGGCCTTCCCATGGTGTAAGAGCATTAAGTAATGTGGGTCGGAGGCCCAGAGCTTTGGTGCGGCTGGAGGTGTGGACAGGCTGGAAGGGCTGTCCTGGAGCCAGAGTGGGGCCTGCTTCAGGGAGAGATGAGAGTGGGGGAGCTGCCTGGTGAGGGCAGCACGGGCCCAGGGGCTAGGCCTGGAGTGGAAGGAGGCGTGGCGGGCATCCGGAGCGTGGAGTGAAGAGGAGACCCGGCAGTCTGCTTTCAGATGGCAGGTGGTGAGACGGCCTCGGCCTGTGTGCTTAGCGTGGCACTCATGGTGGGGGTGAGTGAAGGAGGCAGGGCTGGGGTGTTGCTGAAGTCTGGCAGTGTTGCAGTCACACTTCACGCTAGCGCTGAGGCGTGGACCCGCAGGGAACAGGGTGTATCTGAGGAGCGTGAACCATGGACCCAGGAGGGTTTGGGGCAGTTGGCATGGCCAGGGTCTGGAACAGGTGAGGTGGAGGGGATAGGGGACGAGACCTTGGCACCTGGGGGAGAGCTGGCCCAGAGACAGTGACCCATGGGTCCGGTCCACAGGGCACTGAAACTCTCCAGGCAGCTGGTGGGTCCCACAGGTTCAGAGGTGGAGGACAAGGACCTCACTGGAATACAGAGACGGAAGTGTGGCATTTCAAGACAGTTGGAGGCTTCACTGGAAGAGCCATTGGTTTGTTGGTTATCCCAAAGTCCCTGAGCTGTTGCTGAGGAGGCCCTGCAGGTTTTTGGGTTCAGTGGGATGAACAGTTATGAAGGGCCTGGTGGCCTGTGTGGCACACTCAGGTTTGTCCTTGGAGGCAGGCGGGATGTCCTGAGTCAGTGAAGTTTGCCTTTCCTGCTGGGCGCTGCCCGGGGTGGCTCATGGCATTGTACACTCACTGATCTGCTAAGTGACGCTTGCCCAGTGCCTCTGTGTCAGCCCCTCCAGAGACACTGTGAGGAGTGACAGCCTGTGACCTGGCAGGGGCTCTGTGATGGGCTGCACTTGTCCTGAGCTGGGAAGGACAAGAGAAGGCTGGCCAGGTGGAAAGGCAGCGGGTGGAGGGAGCTGGCCAGGGAGAAGCCAGCTTGCCTGAAAGGGAGGGCTAGAGTTGGAGACTGTCCCCATGGGGCGGGTGAGCAGGGCAGGTGTGCTCGTGTGCAGTCAGGGCTTGAAAGGTGCGGCAGGGATTTTGGAGCTGCCTCCTGCTCCTGAGGTACAGGCGTGAGTCCATGTGCTGATGTGCGCACCCCCTTGCCTTCACCCTGAGGCCACATTCTCCCTTTTACAAAGTAACTATTGTGGGTGCTGATGGACCCAGCAGAGCTGGGGTTTGGGCCCAGGTCTTTGCCCTGCTCTGTGGTTTTCCCTGACAGCACAACCAGAGGCCCACCCAACCAATGGCATCTCCAAGGGTCAGTTAGGAATCTACAGTATTTATAGGAAGGGTCTCAGGAGCTCTGAGGCAGCAGGTCCCAAGGCTGGGAAGCTGAATTTGGGAGCTGAGAGCTGGGCCCCTCCACTTCTTGCTGGGCCGAAGGCTGTTTGGGGAGCAGGCGGGTCTCCAGCCCACAAGCATCCTGACGAGGTGTGTAGGACTTGCTTTAAGGAAGGGCTGAGGGTGGATCCTGGGTGGGGAAGTGGGCTAGACTGGATAGGGCTAAGCAGAACAGCGGTTCCAGACCCCAGTGTGCATCAGATCACCCGGGAGGCCCAGCTAAGTATATCTCGTACCACACACCTGCTTCTGAGTCAGCAGTGTTTCCAGCAACTTCCCAGGCTGGCCAGCAATCCTTCCTTAAGAGCCACTGGGCCAGGTGTGGGGAAGCGTGCATGTAATCCCAGTGATTTGAGGAGACTGAGCCAGGAGGCTCTCAAGTTTGAGGCCAGCCTCAGCAATTTAGTGAGATCCTGTCTCAAAACAAAAATCAAAAAGGGCTGGGAACATAGTTCAGTGGTGGAGTGCCCCTGGCTTCAATCTCCAGTACAGAGGGAAAAAAGCAAAAATCACCAAGATGGAACAGGAAGATATGTCTCCTTAAAAAAAAAAAAAATGGCCGGGCACGGTGGCACACGCCTGTAATCCCAGCACTTTGAGAGGCTGAGACAGGAGAATTGCGAGTTCAAAGCCAGCCTCAGCAACGGTGAGGTGCTAAGCAACTCAGTGAGACCCTGTCTCTACATAAAACACAAGATAGGGCTGGGGATGGGGCTCAGTGGCCGAGTGCCCCTGAGTTCAATCTCCAGTACCAAAAAAATCCTCCCAAAACAAAAAAAACTGTTAGGCTGGGCATGTAGCTCACTCCTGTAATCCAGCGACAGGAGGTTGAGGCAAGAGGATTGTAAGTTCAAAGCCAGCCTCGGCAACTTACTAAGGCCCTGAGCAACTTAGTGAGACACTATCTCAAAATAAAAAGGACTGGGGATGTGGCTCAGTGCCTCTGGGTTCAATCCCTGATACCCCCAAAATAAAAACCTGTTAATTATTATTTTGATGTGGGTACTAGGGATTGAACTCAGGGGCACTTTATCACTGAGCCACATCCCAGCCCTATTTTGTGTTTTATGTAGAGACAGGGTCTCACTGAGTTGCTTAGTGCCTCGCCATTGCTGAAGCTGGCTTTGAACTCACGAACCTCCTGCCTCAGCCTCCCTAGATACTGGGATTACAGGAAAGTGCCACCATACCCAGCTTATCATCTTAAACTTTTTTTTTTGACAGTACCTGGGACTAAACCCAGGGATGCTCTGCCACTGAGCTACATCCCTAGCTCTTTTTGAGGTAGTGTCTAGCTAAGTTGCCAAGAGGCTGTCCTCTAATTTGTGATCCTCCTGCCTCAGCCTCCTGAGTCGCTGGAATGACAGCCACCCGCCTGCACCCAGCCACCTTAACCATCTTAGGTGTGTAGCGCAGCACCACTAAGCACATTTTCGTTGCTGTGCAGCCACTGTCACCACACTCCCCTCTAGGACTGCAGAGTCCTACCCACTGAACTCCCCCTGAAGCTCCCCTCTCGTCCATCCCTAGCCCACGGCAATCCTCCTTCTTTCTGTCCTTGAATCCAGCCACTCTGGGGCCTGGAAGCACGCAGTACCTGTCCTGTGACTGACCTGCTCCACCTAAAGCTGTCTCCTCCTCCCTCTGTCTACTGGGGGGTGGAACCCAGGCCCTCGCACTTACTGAGCAACTGCCCTGGCCTGGAGCCACTCCCTTAGCCTTTTTCTTTCTTTCTTTCTTTTTTTTTTAAGTATTTTTGTAGTTGTAGGTGGACACAATACCTTTACTTATTTTTAAGTGGTGCTGAGGATGGAACCCAGTGCCTCACGCATGCATGCGAGGCAAGTCTCCCCCGCAGAGCCCCAGCCCCGCCTTTTTATTTCTTGAGACAGGTTGTTGTGAGGTCGCCCAGGCTGGCCTTGACCTTGTGCTCCTCCTGCCTGGCTTCCTGTGGCTGGCATCACAGGTGTGGCCTCCACTGTGCCTGGCCAGGCACAGTGTTTTGGAGCTTGGCTTGTGTCGCGGCATGTGCCAGGACATCTTTCCTTTCACTGGCCAGTGACATCCCGCTATGTGCTGCACCTCATCTGCCTGTGGGTGACCACGGGCTGGGCAGCTCCGCGGGTGCCTGGTGCGCGGATCTCTTCCAGGCTGTTCTTAGTCCTCCGGGTCACTACCTGGGAGCAGAATTGCCGGGTCACATTCTAGGCTTGGTTCAGAGGAGCTGACCTACTCCCTTCCGCAGGGCTATGACGCTCTTCCAGCTCTTTCACAGGTGGCCTTGTCTGACCCCAGGCTTTCAGCACCAGGCACTGATGGCAACCCTGTCGTTTGATGAGTCCTCTGAGTGCGGAGAGGAGGACAGGGACCTGGAATTTAGGCTTCCAGGAGTGGTGGCAGGGAACATGGGGCCTTAGGGACATCTGATACCCTGGAAGGATGGGCTGCAAAGCCAGTGTGAGTCCTGGATCTCGAGGGCCTGTGTGACCTGGATGGAGGCAGAGCTGTGTGTAGGTGGCCCCTCTTCCTAACAGGCTGGGGGACTGTTGATGTCCCTACCTGCCTTTCTCTGGCCACATTGTCCTGCTGCTGCCTGTGGGAGGGTCCTGGGGGTGCTAGCTGGATCCTTGCGTCCTTGCAGCCGATGCCTATGGGAGAACTGAGATTGGTGGCATAGGAGGGGCTCGGCTGTGGGAGGCGAGGCAGGGCTGAGGGGACGGGGAGGCTTCGTCCAGCCCCGGCCGTGTGGGAGTGCACACGTGGTCAGCGGGCGAAGGCAGTGCCCAGGGCTGCTGAGAGTGGGGAGCTCGGCCCAGTGTGTGCGGCTGCGGCTGGGGACAACCTCCCAGGTCTCCTGTGCATGCTGCAGAGTGGCCAGGCGGTGACCATCAGGAGGCACAGCCAGCATGAGCACCTGAGCACTGCCATGGGGGAAGCAGTGAACCAGGTGGGCCGGTGGGAGCGCCTTCCGGTCTGCTCTTCCCCTTGGGTGGCAGCTCCCTCCCATCTTCTAGGACACTCCGCAGCATTAGCACTGGCCTGGTATGTACAAGGGCCTGGGCCCAGTCCCCAGCACCAAAGGGGAAAGAAGTGGATTCTGGTTCCTGTCTTCGGCTTCTGCTTGACCCTGCGAGTGGCCTGCTCACGGGCTTCCTCCCCTGGAGGGACCCCCAGACCCTGCTCCCCAGAGGGCAGACTCCAGTGGCTTCTGTCCCCTCCTATGCTGCTTCACTTGAAGAGACCACAGCGGGAGCTGGGCCTCCCTTGGGAGACAGTGCACACCCACCTGGGAAGGGAAGCCCTGCGCCATGGTTCACCCAGCCTTGTCCTTTGTCTTGTACCTCACGGTCCAGGTGCCAGGACAGCAGGGCCTTGAGGCCTGTGGAGGAGCAGTGGACAGAGTTGTACTCAGGCTGAGCCAGGGTGCTGGGCATGCACAGTCTGTGTCCGGCGTGCCCCTCGGGAGGCCAGGCTCTGCCTGGGTCGTGGTCTGGGAGGAGGTGTGGCAGCTGAGGGACCAGCCTTGCCCTTTGTTGTGACAGCATCAGGGACTGTCTGAGGCAGGGTGTGCGCTGTGCTGTGAGGGGCGTGGGTGCCAGGCATGTGCTCTTGGCCAGGCTGCCTGGGGCTGACGCTGCTCAGCAGTGACTGGCCTTGTGCCCTGGTGGCCGCTCCCTAGAAGGCTGACTTGCCTGGTCTATGAAATGTGGCCGCAGTGGCCCTGCTGCCCATCCTCTGTTGGCTCTCATCCTCGTCCTATCTGATGACAGGCATGTGAGGAGGGTCGCAGACCAGGCCTCAGCAAGGGTGGAGAGGCTGGAAGCCATGGGGCCAGGATGTGTGTCAGCCCCAGGGGTCACTGAAGGCTTCCTGGATGTGAGGACCTGGGTCTTGAGGGACAAGCACAAGTCGTAGGAGTGAAGCTGATGGCTTCTGGGTGGCAGCAGTGGCTGAGGGCCCAGGCTGCAGGCCGTGTGCACGGGGGCCTCCCACTCCCCACCACCTGTGAGAGCGGCCTGTTGTTCCCAGAGTTCAGTGGAGGGGCAAAGGCACAGAGCTGTGGAGGCTGGAACCAGACCTGGAAGCCCGAGTCTGGTCAGAGCCCGTGCGCATGGAGAAGGGGCATCTCTAGGGTGAGCAGTGGCCGGGTCTATGGGGAGTTGTGAGGAAATCAGGCTGGACCATGGACAGATCCCACCAGGGAGCCTGGCTGGCCCCTCGGGTCTGTGCTCCCCAGGTTTCATGGACCGCCAAGTTGAAAGGTGTTTTGGAGGCAGACAGAGTTGCTACCTTTAAAATCTGCCAAGTAAGGATTTTGCTTTTTAAAAAAACCAAAAATCTCTGCAAGGAGAAGCCTTGCAGGCCACTCTGAGTTACCTGCTGTGCAGCCTCAGCTGAGAGGCCCGGTACCTCTGAGCCTCTGGGAAACTGGGACCCCCAGCCTCACTGGCCTGGGAACCTCTCTTGGCACCATCTCTCAGAGGCCTTGGAAGCACTGGATGTGGCTGTCCGTCCGACTGGCCTCAGACAGAATGGGTAGTGCTCACTGCCACAGAAGCCCCCCAGGCCTCCTGGGCCGGCTCTGCTGCTTGCACTACTAGGTGGTGGGACTCAGCAGCTTGCTCTCCAGACGCCCTGGTGAGGGGCCTGCCAGTGTTCTCTGTTCAAGAGAACTTTCCTTGAACGGAGAACTTTCCTTGAATGGCCTTTCCTTCCAAGAGCAGAGGCAGGGCCTCTTTATTAGTTAGATATGGTCAATAGTTCTCTTCTGTCCTAGAGGCCAGTGTAGGCCCTGGGGGCTTCTGGTCTCAGGGGTGAGGGAAGAGAACAAGCCCTCAGCACCTCATCTTGGTGGCACTGACTGTGGGCACCTGTGCCACTGTGGAGTCCGCAGCTTCCACACTTCAGTGGGGAACGCTGGGCTGGCTGCTTCACTGGGAAGGACTGGAGGCTTAGCTGGGCCTCCTACAGCCCAGGCCACCCAGAGTGGTGAATACTCCAGTAGCAGATCGTCACAACTTGGTGTTTTGACTTGTCCTAAATGCATCCTGAAACAAACATATTTGATGCTACTAGTGATTTTTTTATTTTTTATTTTTTGGTACCAGGGATTGAACCCAGAGGCCTTTAACCACTGAGCCACATTCCCAGCCCTTTATATTTTCTTAGAGACAGGGAGGGTCTTTCTGAGTTGCTCAGGGCCTTGCTAAGTTGCTGAGGCTGGTTTGAATTCGCGATCCTCCTGCCTCAGCCTCCCAAGTCACTGGGATTACAGGCATGTGCCACCGCACCCAGCTTAGTGATGTTTTTAAAAAGAAGGAATCACATAATTCATCCTCCTAAGACTACGGTCTGTCTTTTGTTGTAATCTTCACTGTTTTCTTTATGCTTCTGCGGGAGGCAGGAGACCTCACAGTTGGGTCTCATTCCTGCTCTGCTAAGGCATGCTCATGACCTTGCAGGTCTGGTGGGAAGTGGCCCAGCCCTGTGTTGCAGGGCTTGCCCCAGAGAAGCCTGGGTTGGGGGGGCCCGGGCTGGCTTCCACCTTGTGGTGCCCAGCTTCTAATCATTGCCAGTCTGAAGGCACTGGCTGGTTCCTTGGTTCTGGCAGAGCCTTCAGGGATGGAGATAGGCCAGGCTTGGTGGAGCTGTGTGACCCAGTTGGGGTACAGAGCAGGTTGTCCACTGCTGGGAGGCTGTGGGCTGCCATGGAGCAAAGGTGGGGCTGGGCGGGTGGCCGGGTGACTGAGTGTGCACTTTGGGCAGTTAGTTACTTTCTGAAGTGGCTTTAGTGGTTGACTTTAAGGAAGAGGCCTCTTGGCAGAAGGAAGAGATTGAAAGAGTTCTATAGTTTCCTCCCATTAATCACCCCGGCGCTGTGGCTCCTGGCCTGCAGCAGCGCCCACTAGCTTCTTGGGCAGGGAAGCTGTTGTGAACCAAGGCTCTCCCTCGGAGGGCCTGCACCAGTCACCAGCTGTCACCCCAAGGAAAGGGACAGGCTACTCTTACAAAGCTCAAGGCTAGGGCAAGTGCTAAGGGCAGTGTCCGGCCCTTTCTTTCCTGGGAGGCCAGGCACACAGGAGAACAGGGTGTTCTATAGTTGGGCCTGAGTTGTGGCCTGGCTTTGTCCCCGTGGGCGTGTCTGTTTCCTAGGCTCCATGAGGCCTTCAGGCCTTCGTTCCCTGCCCACCTGTATCCTGGGTGCTGGGCCTCTGAGGGTGCAGGGTTTTCAGGAGAGTGGAATCACTGGCACAGGTGGGCCAGTCCCACTTAAGAAACCAGGGGAGTGGGGTGTGGCTCTTAGATGGGGGGTTCTGGTCTTCCTGTGCCACCAGAAACTCCCATGACCTTGGGCAGATGTGCACCTCTGGATCTTCACTCTCTTGGTACAGAATCAGTCCAGGTTCCTTCCAGCATGGACCTGGAGAGTACGTGGGACTGTCTGGGCGGGTGGGAGGCGAGTGGGTACAAGTATTCCAGGTGAGCCTTTGTGAACGTGTTGACGGGACTTGGGTGGAACGGCTGACAGGCTGGCTTCGCAGTGAGTAACCTCTGGCCTTCGTTGTAGGAAGACATGGCTGCTCACGTAGGTGCGTCCCGGACTCCGCAGGAGGTGATGGAGCACTATGTGAGCATGTACATCCACGGCAACCTGGGGAAGGCCTGCATCCCCGACAGCATCCCCAACCGGGTGACAGACCACACCTGCCCCAGCGGAGGCCCCCTCTCGCCCAGCCTCACCACCCCGCTGCCCCCACTGGACATCTCAGTGGCCGAGCAGCAGCAGCTGGGCTACATGCCGCTGAGGGACGACTACGAGATCGAGTACGACCAGGACGCCGAGACGCTCATCAGCGGGCTGTCGGTGAACTATGACGACGAGGACGTGGAGATCGAGCTCAAGCGCGCCCACGTGGACATGTACGTGCGGAAGCTCAAGGAGCGGCAGCGGCGGAAGAACATCGCCCGCGACTACAACCTGGTGCCCGCCTTCCTGGGGAAGGACAAGAGGGAGAAGGAGAAGGCCCTGAAGCGCAAGATCACCAAGGAGGAGAAGGAGCTGCGGCTGAAGCTGCGGCCGCTGTACCAGTTCATGTCGTGCAAGGAGTTCGATGACTTATTTGAAAACATGCACAAGGAGAAGATGCTGAGGGCCAAGATCAGGGAGCTGCAGCGCTACCGGCGCAACGGCATCACCAAGATGGAGGAGTCGGCCGAGTACGAGGCTGCCAGGCACAAGCGGGAGCGCAGGAAGGAGAACAAGAGCATGGCCGGCTCCAAGCGCGGCAAGGAGGAGGGCCGGGACGGGGAGTTCGCCGCCATCGAGAACCTGCCTGGGTTCGAGCTCCTGTCGGACCGTGAGAAGGTGCTGTGCAGCTCTCTGAACTTGAGCCCAGCGCGCTACGTGACTGTGAAGACCATCATCATCAAAGACCACCTCCAGAAGCGACAGGGCATCCCCTCCAAGAGTCGCCTTCCCAGTTATCTGGACAAAGTCCTAAAGAAAAGGATTTTAAACTTCCTCACAGAAAGCGGGTGGATATCCAGGGACGCTTCCTGAACTAGGGCCTCCGGCTCGTCCCCAGATGCTTCCAAGGCCGGAGAGACGCTCAAGTAGCTGGTGAGCCAAATGGCGTGGGGGGAGGGGAGAGGAAGCACCTTTTCCCCTGTTGCTCTTTTTAAACAAATTGAGTTCCTTTTTTTAAGGTATAAAAATCTTTCATGGTCCTCTGAAAGAAGCAATAGTAACATTCTTATATTGGATCATGGGGGAGACAAATAAGTGTCTATTTTAACTTAGTCCTAAAAGTAATCCTTGAAGATGACGATTTGCCTTTGCGTGTTTCGTTTGGAGACTGTTAGGAGACTGGATGATTTCCTTTTTTTCCTGAGCCGCCTTCCCTTTGGGTGCAAAGCTGTGGGTGCCAGGAGTGACATTTTCCTGCTGGACCACCAGCCACCCATCAGCTTTCCCTGGTGACACAAGCTCTTCTCAGGCAGGGCTGCTGTAGACGCCCCTTTTCTGAGCCCACTGCTGGCCCCCGATACCCCACATGGCCCGGGGCACATGGCACTTTATAGGGAAGCCCGTGGGGCGCAGACCTGCCCCTGTGTAACAGATGAGCAGGAGGCCAGAGAGCACCAGGATGTTTCCCTCCACACTTGAGGAAGAAGCCTGTTTACACAGTTGATTACGTGAGCTTCCACTTAGCTGTAGCAGCAGCCAAGTGTGAGTTTGCAGCTCCCAGATCCCAAACCCTGCCTTCCCTTAGTCTGAGCCCAGCCTGCTGAGGATGCCCCCTGGGTGCATCCTCCTCCCAATGGGAACACAGGGAGTGGGAGGGTCACAGGACTAGTGGGGACTGCCAGGTGTCCCCGGTGCCCCTTGCTGCTGTGACTACCTGTAGTGCGTTTTACTTGGAAGACCCCATTTTAGAGTTCCAGGCCAAGTGCTCAGTGTTCTGAGTTTCTGGCATTAGCTTCCTCAGGATTCTCATCAGTTACAAGTCCCTTTTCACAGAAAACGAGGACCATGCTAGCCGGGCTAGGCGAATTATTTAGGGTGTGACCAGGCCTGCACCTGTTGACTGGGCAGAGCTCTGGGACCAGCCCACACAGGCCCTGGCAAGTGTGGAGGTTCCCTGGCTGTGTCTTGGGACTAGTGTGCTGCTGCCTGATCGCCGTCTTGCATCCGACTCAGAAATGGCTCCTTCCTAGCCCAACAGAAAAGCTTGTTTCTGGGGCCTTCTTCAAGGACATACACGGTACCTTCTTTTTAAACTTGAGGAAGTCGCTTGTCTTCCGGCTGCTCAGGGTTCTCGTGCCCAGACCCTGCTTTAGAGTCCCTGGATGACCACAGACCCCATTCTCCCGGAGCTCATCCTGCCCCTGTGCCCCCATAGGTACAAGAGCCTGTTTACCTCCCAGAGTATTTGGGCTTGAAGTTACATTAAAGTGAAGTTATTCAAAGAAAAAAACCTCCTCATTTCCAAGGACGACTTGATTATGTGCCTTTTCCTTTCTTTTTACATCCTCTGTCCCTAAGGACGAGTTTTTCAGCATTAAATAAAACATCTGAGTACACTGCATATGGCTTTAGTTGCAAAGTGCGCTGTGGGTTGGTGGAGGAGCGCCCGCCAGGGCTTCTCAGTGAGGCATTGCTCCAGGGGGCTGATGTGCGCTGTGCCAGGGCAACTCACAGGACATGATGGGGATGGTGCTGAGTTCTTACAGCATCACAGCCAGTGGTTCTCAGAGCGGGGGTCCTGGGTACCAGTTACAAATGCAGGATCTGGACCCCACAGGGTCCTCTTGAATTGGAAATTCCATGGTGGGGTCTAGCAAGCTGCCTTTCAAACCTTCTAGGTGACTGGGATGGAGCTCAATTTTGATAGCCACTGGCTTTAGCTGTCCTGGTGTCTCATTTGTTGATTTTCTGCACCACCAGAATCCTAGTTTGGTGAGGTTAAGTTTAGTCTTATTTTTTATATAAAGTGATAGACCTACATTAAGCTTGAGAAGCAGAGGAGCCTGTAAAGGTGTATGGCCCAGGCCAAAAGCTATCCAATGAAAACCTTTGTGCTTAAGCAGTTTTGTAGTGTATATATATATCTTTTTGATGGTATGAAGAATTTATTTAGGCTTGACTGTTTTAAAACACCATAATGAATGTATAATTAATTTATGTCAAAGTATTAATATGTTGTTACAACGGGAAAGTAATTTTAGGATTGGGTGCCTCATCCCATCTGCTCAGCTGTCTGTCCTGTTAGTTCTTACCTCTGCGTTAGTTTGGAGCCTGACATGTTTATATTTAATTCTCACAATAAATTAGTTACCATAATCCTGTGAACTAGATCTTTTCAAAATTTACACAAACTGTCTTTACAAAGTCCAAAAAGATAGGTTAATTTTTCAGCTATTTGAAATAATGCTCTCTGGGAGGCCAACATTCCAAGAATGTATTAAAAACTACAACTCTTGACTACCATTTTTATTATCCTTTTACATATTAAACGTGTTGAGAACAGAACAGTGTCTTTGCTTTTATTTATTTTTCCCATTCCTCAAGCCTCCATGCCCACGTCCTTGTGGAACCTCAGTGAGCCAGCTGAACCCGGGGGGCACAGTGTGCCTGTCATGTCCGAGTGTGGCACACTGGTCATCAAGCCAGCCTCCTCTACCCCCAAGGTGGGCTGACTTGCCCACACCTGAGGTCTGCTGTGGACTGTTAGTTCTGGGGTTCTGACATCTGCACTGTGCACCTCAGGCCACGCGGCAAGAAGGCGACACCCATCACTATTAGAATGGAGCTGAGCAAATCTCTCATTTCCAGTATAAATATGTTTGTCATTTAAAGATGTCTTCCCATTGGTGGTGGTTGTGGATAACTGAAATAAACTACTGAAGACAACTTGGCTGTATCTGAGCTAGTCATCTCTTGGGTGGTTCTAGGATTCCAAATTTTGAGGACAAGTCCCTTAAAGTAATAGTACTTACATATAACCTGGGCACACCCTCTCATCAACTTACATCATCATTAGGTGACTTATAATGCCCAGTACAATGTAAACACTATGTACGGATTGTACTGTGCAGGAAATGAGGACAAGTATGTTTGGCCCAGAAACAATTTTGGTTTCAGTACTTTTGTTCTGCAGCTGGTTGAGTTCATGGGTGTGACACCCACAGACACCGGGCTGAGGTCCTGAGCTTGGTGTTACTTAGCAGCTCCAGCTGGAGCTGAACAGGGAGAGCACTGCACATGCTCACAGATTAGTTTGAACCTTATGTCTCACTCAGGCTTCACTTTGCAGGGGAGTTCCTAGGTGGCACGCACACAGCTGTACAGCATGAACAGGCCGGGCTGGACTCAGGCCTGGGTTCTCTCCAGTGCTGGGCTGCCCACAGGGTATGTATTTGACCAAGTAACAGAAAGCAACTTCAAGGACAGGAGGAAAATGTTTGCAAATAAGTAAAATGGAGATTTTAATTATGTGATTATTGCTTTTCTAAGATTACTAGCAAAATATATAAACTATGCCCCATTTTTTTTTAAACACAGGAAATGGATTTACCAATATTGCCCTTTGACCTAACAAAGATAAAAGGTCACTGTTTCCTTTGTAACAGATGCCCCAGTCACTCAACCTTCCTCCAAGATCTGGACATTAATGTAAATGAGCAGAGGCTCCTTTGCTAGAATAACTGTGTGGCTGCAGCTCTGCAGCTTTGTTCCAGCCCCTGCTGTGGTACGACTTCTCTTGCTATAGGGTCTGGGCCTGGAGGGCTGTTCCCTTCCCAGGTGCCTGCACACCAGGCAGCCAGCTCCTGACCTGGAGGGGAGAAAGGGGAAAGTCAAGTCACACTTGCCTCGGGCTCAGGGGTTGCCACCAAAGGACACATCATTACCAGAAGTAGGAAAATAAACATCTTAGGCTTTTAATCCTCTTAAATAAAATTTAAAAATTAAACAGTAACATTTTAAGTATACCAAGCATGCAGTCCTCGTTGAGAAGTATACCAAGCATGCAGTCCTTGTTGAGAAGGTTCATCTTAATAGGGAACATACCTTGAGGTCATTAGTAACTAATTGAATAGATTTAAACAAGAGATGAACAAAACAGGGAAAAAGGAATTTACTTTGTCAAATTCACTTGGCAAAATAAGGTGGTGAGAATGTTCAAGTTCACATGCTCACTTCCATCTCCACAGAAAAGCCAAGGTTGACCATTCCTAGCATCTAGATGCTCATTATAAATGAACTTGTATGTTCTCAAAGGTAGGCATCAAAATTTTTTTTAAAAGCAAGAAACATGTTTCCCCTCCGGCCTTTTCTTCGCAGAGTGAACCCAGCAGTGGCCAAGGGTGCCAGGACTCAGTGCTGCAGTGAGCCGCAGACGACGGCACAGACGGTGGCCAGGCAGCCAGACAGTTCCTCAAGACCTTTTATTTGTTTAAAGTACTTTGCAATCACGAGTTTGAGCAGATACAGCGTTATTCGAGGTACTCTAGAGGTCCCGTCCGCCCTCTTCTGGAAGTATATGGAGCTACTAAACACGTAGTATTAAAAAACCAGACTCCTGAGCCAGAGCTCCAGAATGCAACTGTGCAACCAGCTTGATTCTGTGTAGCCACTTAAGCTTTCCATCAAGGCTGGACTCCCAGATGAAAAAAGACAGACCTGCCTTTCAAGAGTTACAGCAAGTGACTTAAAAGCCAAATGCCCTGCGGGAGGCAGCTATGCTTCCTTCACCACCCCCACCAGCGCGGGCCTGAGGGTGCGCCCGTGTAGCTTGTACCCCACCTTGCTAACCAGTGCCACTGTGCCCGGCTCCTTGCCCTCTACTGGTGTGTGGAACAGTGCCTCGTGTTCATAAGGGTCGAACTTGGCTCCAAGGGGGTCCAGCTTGAGCAAGCCATGCTTTGTGAACACCTTCTGGATCTGTACCTCGGTCAGCACCAGCCCCTCATACAGGCTCTTCAGGTGCGGGTTGTCATCTTTAATTTCTTCTTTTGGAACACTCTGCGTTGCCTTCTCCAGAATGTCTGCAACCTCCAGCAAGTCCTTGCAGAAGCCCTGGATGCCTGACAAAGTTAAAGACATTAAAGAAGTTCACAGTCCACATCCACTGCGTGTGGGAACTGAGCTGCGTGTGCTCCATGCACAGGCTGCGTATGGTGCCTGGCCACACTATCTGTTGCCCCAAAATCTCAATGTCCCCACCATTTAATACAGACAAAACAAAAACCCTCTGAAGCCTCTTCTGGGCTGAGAGCTGGTATCACTACAATGAGGAAGAAAGGAAGCCAAGTAAAGGGGTAGACTAAGTTCAAAATACCCTTAAGACTTCCACGCAAAGATGTTCAGCAGGATATATGGGACTAAAACTCAGGAGAGAGACTGAGCTGGAACAGAGACCTGGCTATAGGTTCACCAAGGTGTGTATAGGGAAGGTGATAAAGACTCCTGCTGTGTGGACCACACTCACAATTCTAAAGACTGTCTCAATTGGACAATCTCTGCTCCTATACAGACACCTTTACTACTAACTCATCTTGAAAAAGCAGAAGGGATATGGCTGGCCCCCCAGTCTTGTTCTTGATACACATGCATCCCCCTCTTCTCCACCCTGTAATGTTCTTTCTGGGACCAATACCACGTAATGTTTAAACATTTAAAGTTACCATATAATTTTGCCTCTTCCACTAGTTTCTGGCTCCTCTGCCTCAAGTTCTCAGTATCTGCCAAAGCTCGTTTATATTTTTCCTAAAAAAAGAAGAAAAGGAAAAAGATTTACATGAATCAAATATGGAACAACTTTATAGGAAAGTCATCCAAATTTGAAAATGATCATACAACTCCAAGTCAATATACAAAGAAAATCTGTCATTACTTCTGAGATATTGGACAAAAACAGCTCAATAAGACCAGTTTATGCTTGTGTCAGCATTTCCAGCGAGTGGGGAGTGACGCAAGGGCTCCCTGCACTGATCCAAGGGCACAGAGTGAAAGGACTGAAGGAAAGTCTGCCACCCCCAAGAAAGAAGCATTCGTCTCCCCAGCAGAATGTCTAAACCTTCAGGAAATACAAGCACCTTGCTAAGGGTGCTTCCAGAGGAGGTGGGGATGGACTGGATGTGAAGCTAAGGCCTTGATCCCATGGGGACGTGACCCTGTGGATGCACCTCTGTGCCTTCTGGTTTGCCTGCAGGACTCAGTTCACATGCTCACTGTTTAGTAATTCATCATGCCAGCTCGAGGAAGTCCCTCACTTCTCACCACCTCCGGAGTGCTTCTGTTAACATGTGCTGAAGGGCTCTGTGTGGGTTCCCACACTGCAGCTGTGCCTAGGCTACAGTCACCGTGCAGAGGCAGAGAGCTCGGCATCCCCTGCCCCCTTCACCCTGGCTCTAGGGGCGGCAGGTAGGTAAGCGTGGGGCATTACGCTGGCTCTAGGGGCGGCAGGTAGGTAAGCGTCCCTTGGCTGCTCTGTGCCTGTCTCCTCACCTGTAAATAGTTTACTCATAAGAACATGTGAAACTGTCCACACATAAGTATTTGATGTTTTCAATCTTAAATCCTTAAAAAACTTGATTTGCAGATGGATTTCACCATAAAGAACATACATAACCCAAAATAAAACCATCATGACAGATGTTACTTCTACAATTATTAAGCTCTATCAATATCATTGATTTATACTTTTCAATTATATATGTGTGTGAATTAAAGAAAGAAATATGCATGGTAAGAAAAAAAAAGAACCTGATCAGTGCTACTTGTGCTTTTCAGCAGTGGTAATCCCTACTGCTGCTAGCTCACAGAACTCCTACCTCCGCACGATAGCAGCACAGGACCACACTTCTACCCCAGCTTAAACCACCACACTGAGTGAGCATTCCTCATCTATACAGACATCTCAAGGTAATACATCCAGCATGCGAGCCACATCAGATGTGCTTCGACTCTCCACTGCAGTGGTAACCTGCTACATGAGCCCTCTACGGGCAGCGGACCAGACTGAATGCTCTGGCTTGGGTCTGTCACCAGTGAAACGCGAGGCCTTTTATGTGGACCACACAAACAATTCAGCAGAGCCTGTGTTCCACAAGAGCCACGCATCCTCACCATGGTGTCTCTCAGCTGCTCTTCCAACTTGACTTTCTCTTCCAGGAGAGTCTTGTCTGTAGAGGGGGGCTCCGTCTTCTGCTCATTTTGACCCACGTCCTCTTCCAGGTTTTGGCCATTGTTCTTTTGTTTTGTAGCTGTGCACAACAACCGAGGAGAGGGCCTACACATCAGAAATGACAAGTTTTTGCTTGTTAAGGCCAAGCACAGGACATTAGAGGTTTGGGATACTTTTGAACTCTTTGCTATTGACTGGGGAGCAAATCTATCTCAGATCTTATAAAGGCAAACTACAAATGACACACACATATCTAAGTATATGCCACATAACATCATTCTGGACAACACACTGCACATGTGGCAGTGTTTATACCATATAGCCTATGTGTGTAGTAGACGATACCATATATGTTTGAGTAAGTACACTCTTTAACCTTCACATGAGGAAATCACCTAACAAGGTAAGACCAACTGTGATACATGCTTGAACTGACATGTACACCTAATCTCCTGTTCTTGCATTCCAAGGTGTCTTCTGAGACACTAAGGCCCCACCTGTGTTTAATACAGAGGTGAGGCCCACTGCTGACATCACTGACAAAGATGGACCAGGCAGAGATCTTACCTCAAAGCACTCTCCATCACGCAAAAAAGGTAAGATGTCTGCACACAAAGAATTGTAATTTGGGGCTTAAAAGTGATAAAAGAATCCCAGTGCTTTGAGAGACTCAGAAGACCGGAGGAGAAGAAAAGGGTCTATAGGACAGGTGAGTTTCACACAATAGCAAGGTGGGCCAAGGGATGCACTTCAGGAAGTGGGCACTGCCTGGATGAAGGTGTAGGGGTAGGAACATGAGACATGTACAAGGGAAAATAAAGAACTAAAACAAATCCTGGAAGATAGTTAAGGTATTATCCAATCTGACCTCCACATGAAAAGGTTCAATGACAAGCCTAAGGTCACAAAGCCGTTAGTGACAGTCTTAAAGCCTAGGCTTCTTCAAGCCGGGCACGGTGGCACACGCCTGTAATCCCAGCAGCTCGAGAGGCTGAGACAGGAGAATCACGAATTCAAAGCCAGCCTCAGCAATGGCAAGGCGCTAAGCAACTCAGTGAGACCCTGTCTCTACATAAAACACAGAATAGGGCTGGGATGTGGCTCAGTGGTTGAGTGTCCCTGAGTTCAATCCCAGTACCAAAAAAAAAAACAAAAAAAACCAAAAAAAACCTAGGCTTCTTCACTGGGATGGGTAGGAGCTCTATGCCACAGTCCAATAAGAATAAACCACATTCAACTTTCTTCTCTGATTCAAGAAAACTGCCTACATGAATAGTAAAGTCATTAGTACACAAAATATATATACAAGGATGTTTACGGCAACGCTGTACAGGGACAACCTGGAAACAGTGTTCTCAAGTAAGGAAATGGCTGAATGAACTGCTGCTTCCACAATCTGAACTATCGTGCAGCTACTAAAAGATGAGTTAAACAGTCGTCCCTAGGATGCACTTGTATGTCTTCTATTAAACGAGATATGCAACTTCATGCATCACTTAATGACAGGACAAATCCTGAGAAAGATGTCATTAAGCAACTCTACCATGCAAACTAAAACAGCTAGGATGTCACTAGGTGATACAGTCTTAGGGGACCACTGTCCTATATGAAGTCCATCACTCACTGGAAGTTGTGGAGTGCATGAATACAAAACATGTTCATATTTTCTAAAGAGGAACTAGAGAGGCTGTGCATGTATTCATGTTTCTTAGGCTCAGAGAAAGGAGAAGGGTCCATTGTAGAGTGCTACCACTGGGGTGGAAAGCAATGACCTCTTTATTACATGTTTGCTTTTCTGGTTTTAAAAAGTTAGGAATTTAAAGAATAAGGGTATTGTGAAGTCTGCCTTCTGAGTTGTCCCGTGCTGAATGTGACCGTCACACTGCCTTTCTGCAGGTTGGCTCTGCTGTGCGCAGCCCCCTTATGCCAAAAGAGGGTCTAGCCACCATGTGTGAGAAGGGAAGACACAGGGCCCAGAGTTACAGCTGCTCTATGTGTCAGAAAACTAGTCACTGTAGGAATTGTGATTACCATTCAGCTCTCTTGCCTCCCTATTTGAGGAGCATCTGTCCACAAAGCCACAATTTCAGAGACAAATGATGCTGACAAAATCACAAATTCTTGAGCTTTTAAAAAAAAAGCCTTTTTACTAAAGTATTCTGGGAGGTCTGCCACATTGTTCCCGTGTTGTTTTAGGTCAATTTATTAAGATGGTATTCACGCGTTGGCACCTTCACTGCAAGTGATCTTCAGCTCACCTCTCTGGTCTCACCAGTGAGTGAGCTCGGAAAAGACCAGCCCCTACTCTGCTCAGTTTCTACCCAAGGCTTGGACAGAATAGCTTCTCTTGACTTAGTCAATAATTTGCTTCTAGGAAAATTTTTCAAGGGATGAGAAAAATTCTATATAATTTGCTGCACTCACTTTTGAGGTGGGTCTTTCAAAAACCAAAAGCCACAGGTTAAAAGGAAAAGAGTGAAAAGTGCTGGCTCTTCTGACCCCCAAGGAGTGTGCCTTTGTGTAAACGAACTGCCCACAGCAGGACAGCCGCGAATGCTTAGAAATTTGATGCAGAATGGGAAAAGCCCGTGAGTCGTACTGAGGAACTTTCCCGAGCTGGTCCAGTTTGGAGCTACACACTGCTGCTCCGGGCACTGGTGAGCCACAGCCGTCCTGGCCGCACCCAGCCAGGTTATGCCTCGCTGCGTGACCTTGGGCAAGTCTCGGGCTTCTCTGGTTGTTTCTCCAACCGCAGAAGCGGAGGCTGCCTGGGTGCCTGTGCGCGCGGGGGGCAGCGTCTGCGAGGTCGCTGCAGGACCTGGGCCACACGCACACGAGGCCGCCGAGACTTCCACTCCAGACACGCCCGGCCAGACCTCCGTCCTGCAGCCCACGGAGCCCTAATGTCCCACGCTTCGGGTCCAGGCGGCCGCGCTCCAGTATCCGAGCCCAGTACACCCCAGCCGCAGAGCAGGCCTCGGGGGCGGTCCGCGTCCCGCTCCGGAGCCGCGGGCCCGGGGACCCCAGCGCTGGGGGTGGGAACGGAAGGGCCAGGATCGGAGCAGCAGAGGCGGCGCTGAGGAGGCGCGCTCCCTCAGCCCAGGAAAGCCCGGCGCCGCTTACCTGAGAGACAACGCGAAAGCCGGGAGACTGCGCCGCGCCAGCCTCACACACCGAGCCGCCATGACTGCCGCCGCAGCTTCCGTCACGCACACGCTGGGCAAGCGCCGAGGCCGCTGTCTGACTTCCACGCCCCACTACTTCTCTTCAGCCAATCCTAGGCCGCTTTTACTGTGATTGACAGACAATAGTCACCAATAATTGCGAGTCACAGCAGGGCTCAGCCCCTCCCCATGGTGGGCGGGGTCTGAGCGTCCCTCCTCCAAGAGCACTAGAAGGCGAGGTGAAAGGTGAATAGAACAAGAGGAGGAGCCTCTCTGTGGGCGGGGCAAATCCGGGGAAGAACCAATGGGGAAAGGGCCGTGGGGGCGGGGCCGGGCGGAGCGCGCGTGAGTCCCGTGGCGCGTTTCCTGTGGAGCCGCTTTGCCTGCGTCGCCGGCGTCGCGTGCCTGCTGTCGCTCCACACCCTAGTGCCCGTGGTCGTGGAATGCCGCCGGGGTTTGCTGCCTGACGCGAGTGTCTGAGACGGCGCCGAGATCGCCGCTGGCTGGAGGAGGCGGGGAGGCTCGTGAAGGCAGGCCGTGCACCCCGGGAGGCGCACTCCGGCGCGCCTACCGGGTGCCGCGGGAGGAGGCCAAGGGACAAGGCTGGCTGTCTCTGCCCTGAGTTTCAGTAAAACTTAAAACGAGACCCAGGAAGCGGATGTGACGGCGTGTCATCCGTTTGGCGTTGGATGTCGGACTGTAGGTGTTATTTTTGAATCTTTCACCTTTTGTTTTCTGAGTAAGGCACGAGCCATAAAATAGGGGAAATACAGGAAAACTTTTGGGACCCGCCGAGGCTCGTAACTTCAAATACCAGTGTGGCTCTGCCACACACCCCTGAGGTGTTCCAGAAAACCTAGGTGCTGGGAGAGGGCGCGACTAGCTCTATCCTTTCTGCTGTGCCTTAAGCTTGGGGCCCAACAGAGACTCTTACCCGACTGTGCTTCGTACCGCTGGCCTCCAGTGCATTCCAGTGCCAAGACCTAGGACCTCGGGACAGAGGTCGGCCTCCCACCCAGAGTACTGCCTGCCCTGTTACATTTCTGAGAACCAAAACGCTATGCTTTTCCTTTGCTCTCATTGAAACCATTCGTTCAACCCATGCTGATTGAGCGCCTACTGTTTGCCTGGCACTGTAGCCAACTCCAGAATGCGGGATGTTCTAATAGTGGATTAACTGGCCGGGTCGGTGGGAGAAAGCGGAACTGTTAGTAAATGAACTTAAAAGACATAATCTAATGTATATAACTAACTTATGCGGATCATGATAGAACAAAGCAACTGTAAAAAAGACATTTTTGAGGTGATAAGGGAATTGGATGGATATTAGATGATAATATGGCATTACTGCTACTTTTGTTAAGGAGTCATAATGGCCTGGTGGTTATGTAAAATGTCCTTGACATCAAAGATGCAAAAAAGTGTTTACAATAAGTTGCTACAGTGTCTAGAATTTACTTTAAAAATACTCCAGTAGAAAAAAAAAATGAGGATAGGTGAAACCCAAGTGGAAAATATGGAAAATGCTTCGAATTGGGTGCTGGGCACTATGAAGTTTGTAACTTCCCTCTATTTTTAAAAATATATTCAAAATTTTCTGGGATAAAACTTAAAACGTGTTTTTCACTGGCTGTAACCAAGTCGCCTAATTGCGTTCCTCCTGAATCATCTCACTTTTAAAACTGGGATCTTATTTATTGGGAGTTTTAAAAAAGATGGGACTCAGATGGGCATCCTAGAGCAGAGAGAAGGATGAGCAGAGTCATAGCCACTGTGTCCTGAGACAGACAGGAATGGGTCTTCCTAGTGGTGCTGCCATCGGGAACCCTGGACTTCCTGGGTCCAGGCCAGCTGGCCACCCAGCTCTGTTATCCAAAGCAATGGGATGCCCCTACCCTGAGGCTTGATGGTGCTGCCACCTCGTGGCCACACCAGGAACTGCTCCAAATGGAGCAGCTCCCCGAGGTCTGGAACCTCAGTCTGAGTCATCTTGGGCAGGGGCGGGGGGATGAAGCTCTATCCTGTGTGAGAAGACTCTTGGATCATCATTCTGGGCTCATGTCCTCCAATGAGCATGGGGGCCCAGCAGAGTGGGGTGGAGGTGGGGGTGCAGAAAGAACAAACTAAACAGCTTGAGGTACCCTGGGAAGGATGAGATGGTGTTTAAAAAGAAAAAAAGTCCTCAGAAGAAGGTCATGCAGGTGGCTCGACATGTGTTGGTTGTGTTGGTCGTGGCCATGATGCTCATAATAGCTGAGCCTAGCTAGGTGTTTGCACACAGCGATGCTGGTGGGGGATGGACAAGGCTTCTGTCTCATTGACCTGGCCTGTCTCCTGCAGGGGTTGGCTGCTGACTCTAGCTGAGTTGCAATCTCTCAGCAGGGCATGGGTTTTCATCCTTCCATTGGACTTTGAAGTAAGTAAATTTAGAAAGAAATGGGTTCGGTGGGTGTGGCAGACAGAATTCTACAGATGGACTCCAAGCCCCACACCCCCACCTCTGGTTATTCAAACTCTAGGTGCTTTGGTGCAGGGACTTTGGACTTGGAATTTAAGTCTCAAGCCAGCTGACCTTGAGATGCAGAGATTATCTGGTGGATTTGACCTTTTGAGCTCTTTAAAAGCAGGGAGATTTTTGAGCTGGCAGCAGAGGGCCAAGTCAGATTCAAAATGGTCATGTGAGAAGGCCTGTGGGTGACCCCGGGAGCACAGAGCCCCCCTCACCTGACAACCAGGCAGGAAACGAGGCCTGCAGACCTGCAGCCACAGGAGCTGGGCTTTACCACCCACCTGAAAGAGCCTGGAAGCAGATCCTCCCCAGAGCCTAGAGGTGAGGGCCCAGCCCACCCACTGCCTTGATTCTGACCTCATGAGACCCAGAGGGAAACCTGGTTTCATTTACTTCCGCCATGTCACAGTCTTGTGGGGCACGACTTTATTCTCCCCGTTTTGTTGTATGCTTATCTGGGTTTTGGCACCCAAATGGACCTGTTGCAAACCTTGGTTCCTATTTTTTTTTTTTTTTAATATTTTTTTAGTTGTTGATGAATCTTTATTTTATTCATTTATTATTTATATGTGGTGCTGAGAACCGAACCCGGTGCCTCATGCATGCTAGGCAAGCGCTCTGCCACTGAGCCACAGCCCCAGCCCCCCTTGGTTCCTATTCTTGTCTTCACGACCCACCACCCACAGGAAGCTTGAGCTCACAGTTCGGGGACTGACCTGGAGGGAGGAACGCAACAGCCAGGTACAATTCCCTCTCCAGCCCCTGCACGTAGGCGCCAAACCAGAAAGGGTGCTCTTGGTAAGAAAATACCAGAGAGGGGCCTGCAGATGGCCAGATGGCTGTGGGGAGGCTGGCTGCACGGGCTCGGCTGGAATAAGTGGTTGCACAAGGGAAGAGCAAATGCACAATTAATTAACATTTCCCCGCAGTGTTCAAGCAGCAAAATTAGCCGTCTGGACCTAGGGGCATGCAGATGTCTCAGTTGTCCTGGAGCACCTAGGGTGGCCAGAGGTGGCAAGGGAGGAGAGAGGGGCGATGATGTCCTTGGATCCCAAGAAATTCTTCCTAACATCTCCGTGGACATGAGGGATCATTTGAATCTGAGGCTGCTGACACCGTCCTCACCACCTGCTGCAGTCTGAGACCTCCTGTGTGTGGGTCAAGTCCATCTGTAGACAGAGACCATTGGAACTGTGGAGAGTGCTATGGGTGAGGGTTGGCAGGGGACATTCTCTTAAAAATAACGAATGCTGATTGCAGAATGTTAGGCACGAAGTAGTGGGCTCCTGCGGAGCTGGATGCTGCCCTCCTTCCTGCACTCCCCTGCCCCTGGAGGAAGTCCAGCACTGGCCCTTGGTCCGTCTTTGCTTCTGCCCTTGGATTGGTCCCAGACTTGGACCTGGATTGGGTGATACTGGTGAGCAGAGATGAAGCAGGCCTCTCTGATCTCAGTCTTTTCCATTCATGCTGATGACACATCATTGTGAAGAGCAAGGGCTTTGTGACACTTGCCCCAGATGAGTCTCAGTTCCAGTGAAACAGGCGTCAGGATGGACATGGTGTGTATGGCCCCTTCCTGGGAGCTGTACTGGAGGCAGTCTATACCCAGTAGCCAAAACGCTGTCACATGGCTACACCCAGCTGCCCAGGAGGCTTGGAAATGTAGTCTGTCCCCATTGGTCCACTCCCCACTAGAAATTATTCCTCCAGACCACGGGAAGCTTGCCACAAGTCACTGGATAGGTAAGGGCACCCATATGGCATCTCATAGCCAGTCATATTTAGCCTGGTGCTGGGTGCATTCTGAATCCTAGTAAGCGTGATGGGTAGCACGGTTACCCAGGTCTCCGAGGGCTCCTGGTGCAGTTTTTGCTAAGGTGTGCTTTGGAGTTTGGTTTCCTCCTTGTCCTGGTGATCAGCGACTCCAAGCACAGTGTAAATGATCATTGACTTTTGGAGCCTTAGCAAGCCTTAAAAGGGAGCTGAGACATGAAAGAGGGGTCCATCATCACTCTGTGGACTTTGGGGAGCCTGAACCTTGGAACCATTTCCTTTAATAAGGCCTTGGCCACCCCCATGGCCTGCTTAGTCCCTGTGGGGAAGACTTCAACCCATGCAGTAGCAGTGTCCACCTAGACCAGTAAGACCTTGAACCCATGGCAGGTGGGCACATGGAATCCAGCTGCCAGTCCTCTCCTGGGTAGGCTCCCTATGCTGAATGGGTTTAAGCAGAGGGGAAGCTTTGGCCTGGGTTAGGATAAGAACAGAGGGGACAAGCTTTGCAAATTTTTCTTAGCGTATCTGTTATTTTGTTACCCCAGGGAACTAAGTGGCCCTTAGGGTGGCTTCTCTTCCCACATGGAAGGAATCGCATAGGCCCTGGAGGACCTTCCCTCGTAGGGACAAGGTAGGCATAGTCGGCCATCCTTCCCCCAGCAACCCCCACATCAGTGAGCTCCAGCCACCCTAGCAGCCTCCTCCTCCTAGTAGCCTCCTCCTCCTTGGGTGTGGACTGGGCACAGCTTTTCTTCAGGAAAGGGGATCAAGGCGGTGACAGGCTATTGCCTCCTTCCCAGCTGCTCAAGCTGGGCTGCTCGATTCCATTGCCTGTGGGTGTTTCTGACACCTCTCCCTGTTCCCCTGGCAGTGAGTGTGGCAGTTGCCTCCATAGCTGTAGGACCTGCTCTTTGTGTTTGACTGGGATTGTCCACCAGTCAGGGGTCCCTTCGTTCCACGTGGCTGCATGGGCATGAGGCACCCTGAGGGCATGTTTAGAGTTGGTATACCTTGCGTTGTGTTGTTAGGACAGTCAGTTGGACCTTCTGAGTTAAAGTTGCTGGGTGCAAAGGGTGGCAGTGGGTGAGCCTCGGTGGCTATGTCTAAGCTAACTGCTACGTATCCAGCCCTTCTCTGGCCATTCTGGACAAAACTGCTTCCATCAGTGGGTCATTATTATTCTGGTTTAGAGAGTTGTTCAGAGAAGTTGGGGCAGATGGCATGAGTCTGAAGAACAGCCTGTGTGCATGGCCTGTGATATGGTCTAGATGTGACATGTCCCCCAAAAGCTCACATGTGAGACAACGTAAGGGGCCTTGGATTTACCCAGTCACCCAGTTAGTGAATTAATCCCTCAATGGGATTAAGGGGGTGGCGACGGCAGGCAGGAGGGGTGTGCTGCAGGAGGTGGGTCGCGGGGGCAGGGCCTTTGGGGGATGTATTTTATGTCTGCTGAGTGGAGCCTTTCTTGCTGCCTGATCATGTCCTGCGACACTGTCCTCCACTATGCTCTTCCACCATGATGTCCCACCTCCTTGATGCCAGGAATGGGGCCAGCTGCTTGTGAACTGAGACTCTGAAACCATGAGCCTGAAAACAAACAATTCCTCCTCTAATTGTTCTTGTCAGGTCTTTCAGTCGCAGTGTGAAGAAGCTGGCTAAAACAGACTGCTGGGAGGTCGGTGGGCAGGTAGGAGTTACAGGAACTCTTACACTGTCAGGACCAGTGCCCTCAGGATTATCTAGAGGTCTTGCCTGATATTTTGTAAGCCTTTCTGCAGTAACCCGCAAGAATCCTTCTGTTTCTGGGAGGCTTTTACCTGCTGGGGAGTCGAGCCTTAAGGGGCTTCCTGAGGGATCTTAGCGGCTTCCTCCACTAAGAGGGCTGCAGATTCCACCTGCACAAGCACCCTGGCCACTCCATCTTGCTTCTTTGAGAGGTAAGCTGAGGATCTGGGTTGGTTGCCCAGATTTTGAGTCAGGACCTGATAGGGTATTCCTTTTCTTTTTGCCACACAGAGGATAAAAAGCTTTTGTCCAAATAGGTATTCCTAGGGGTGGAGCCTGGCTTAGAGCCTCTTTTAGTGATTTAAAGGCCCTATATTCATTCCTGAGTCTTGTTCTGTAGACTTAGATCTGGTCCTTTGGTCCCCTCATAGAGAGGTTGTACCATGAGGCTGAAGTTGGGAATCCAGATTCCGCAAAAACCCACCATACTCCCCAAAAGAATGCAATTGTTGTCTGGGGGCAGGTGGACCTAATTGACAAATCCAGCAGGGAATACAACTGGTACAATACCAAATTAATAGGCGTTTGTCCTATCTGGCAAGGTGTGTCGGTCCATGGGGTAAGTATATATGGCAAGTACTGAGCCTTTGTTGGGAGATGTGGGCCTTTTCCTTCGATACCTCGTATCCCCTTTCTGCTAGAAAATTAAGCTCCCTGATAGTATCACGGTTGAAGACTTCTTCTGGACTGCATACCAGCAGGCCATCACATACCAAAGGATCCCTCCCTGCGATCCTGTAAGTCCCTTGCCAGGGCTCAGGCAAAGAAATGAGGGCTATCCCTAACCCTTGAGGGAGAACATCCATGTATATTGCTGGTTTTCCTTGTTAAAAGGGTTTTCCTGCTAGAAAGCAAAAAGGTTTAGGGATGGGGAAGCAGAGGGACTGAAATAAAGCGTCTTTGAGCTCCAGCACAGTGAGCAAGGTGGTCTCTTCTGGTATCTGGGAGAGTAAGATGTAAGGGTCGGCAACCAAGGAGTGTCCAGGGACCACAGCATCCTTGACAAGTCTCAGGTCTTGTACCAGTTGGTATTCCCTGCTGGGTTTTCAGACAGGCAAGGTTAGGGTATTGCAGGGAAGTTGGCAAGGTCTAAACATACATACTGAGTGAGCTCGTCTGTGATGGGTTGCAATCCCTTTTTGGCTTCTTCCTTTAATATTGGGGTCCTCTGGGCTGGGGCTCAGTGGTGGAGCACTTGCCTAGCATGTGTGGGGCACTGGGTTCGATCCTTAGCACTGCATATAAATAAATAAAGTCCATTGACAACTAAAAAAATGTTTAAAAAATATGAGGGTCCTTTATGTGTCCTGAGTGGGCGTTGGTTGCCCTTCCTGGCTCCTTGTCATACCAGGCCAATGGATTTACGTGTACGTCAGTGGTCCTTGGCACAGGAGTGCTGTCTCCAGCCAGGAGAGTAGCTTAGGCTCTCTAACCAAGTTGTGAGATGATTCTCAGTTTCCCATGATGCCTCTGCCCAGGAGAGGGATTGGGCAGCTTGGAACTATTAGAAACTCACGCACAAAAAGTGTTTTTCCAAATTGACATGATATAGAGGGAGTAAAAATATTAGAGTTTTTTTTTTTTTGTCTATGCCTACCATCAGGCTGGTTCAGGAGGAATGCTTACCTGCCTAAGTGGTTAGACCCAAGTAAGTGGCCCCTGTTGAATTGAATTGAATTGGCTCACCCATGATGTCCAAGGGCTTCTTGGAGGTGGTGATGATAGCCTTCAAGGGGACCTTAGCAATGATCCCCACATCCTCAGTTGCTCCTGGGCTCCATCTGTGCCACCTGCATAGCGAGAGTCTTAGCTGACTGGTCCCCATTTTAGACTGCGGGCAGTGAGTCCTCCAGTGCCAGGGGTCCTCCAAAGAGTTTTCGCATATGTAACAAGGGGCAGTCTTCGGCCCAATGTGTTGGGAGCCGTGTATGAAATATGGATTTTGTTTGAACCATTAAGGCAGGGAAGCTGCTTTTCTGGGAACTCCTGGATGAAATTCCCCGGTTTGAGAAAGCCCAGATCATGCTGGCACCCTGTCTTAGCTTACAGCCCGAGGTTCAAACACAGCCATTCAAAGATGGGTGTAACCTGCCCAGCACCAAACAACCTGTTTACCTCAGGATCCCTGCCACTCTGAAAGCTTTTATGTACTTCCCCTTAAATGAAGGCTTGGGACCTTGTTCAGTTGTTCAGTTCCAGTTCCTAGCAGGGCTGGAAGACCCAAAAGGCTCCCCCCTTTAAATCTAATTTCTGGCTTTGTCGTGTATTCCTTACTGATTATTTCAGACATTTTATTTTCCCAGGCAGCTCACACCTCCAGCAGGAATCTGCTCTACCAGGGTGCTGGTAACCCTGGCACCCGTGTCTGGTATCTTTGCACTTGAAGCAAGAAGTTTTTCTTGGGGCCTCTCCAGTTTTGGGATGTTATATGGATTCCAAGGGCATTGCCAATTATGGCTGCCGTGAGTGTGGCCTGCTGCCTGTCCTGGTCTCGTTTCCCTTCCTCCGGATCCCTGTGCTGCAGACCATGAAGGCAGAAACTAATCATTGGTTCCCATTAGTCTGGGGTCCCATCTGGAGTTTTTGAAGTTTTTGCCTAGTATCTGCAGCTGACTGAGGAAATGCTGCCCTAATTAACAAAGCAGCCGCTTCCCTAGAGAAGTAGTCTGTTATCGTACCTTTGGAAAGCTCTCTTACTGATCACAAAAGGCTGCTGGATTTTCATGCCTTTCCTGGGTAACACTTCTTAATTCATTTTGATCAACAGGCTTGTTAATGCCTTTTTTATTCCTACCAAGAGGGCTTCTGTCATCTGTGTCCTCCGTGTCACCCTGCTTGAGTGTAGTGGTCCCAGGTGGGGTAGTGGCTGGAGTGCAGGCAAAGATTTCATCCGCTTCCCTCAAGCTACTCCATTAATTCACTCTTTTGAGATTGGGCAGCTCACTCTCAGAATAAATGGAATGTCCCTGCAGGATAACTCAAGGCCGTAGTTACAGTTTGAAACCCACTGACAGACTTGTCTGAGCTCAGAGTATTTTCCTAGCTTTCCTTTACATCGTTGGATGTTGGCTGCTGAGAGGGGACCTGTACTCTTACCGTCCCTTGGCCCTGGCCACTTCTCTAAGGGGTAGGAGTCCTCATGTAGTGCCAGGATAGGTGGCCCTACTACAAGTGTGTCATGGACTCAGGATGTTTGGAAAAGAAGTGGGGAGCAGGGGCATTTCTGGGAACTGCTGCCCTTTGAAGCTTTCCAGCCCGGGGACTCACCTGCACACTGAAGCCCCTCACTCGGTCACTTGGTCACAAGGTCACTTGTCTTCCTCCCTCTGAGTATGGCCAGAGCTGCTGGTGCTGAAGAGTCCCTGCCTGCCTGCCCAGTCACAGCCCCAACACAGCACACTGTGCTACTGCCACCTTGTGGCCACCTACTGCCACCTTGTGGCCACCTCCTCCTTGGTAAGCCCAGCGGTCCCAAACTCAGTAGAACTTACTGAATCCTCTTACTTTAAACGGTTTTCACTCAGATCCCGTTACTTTTCAACTGACTGGATAGGCAGCTTGCCCTCCAGCTCTTCCCTTCTGTTGCTTACATCTCATTTCATTTTCTTGTCTTGTTGCATTTGCCCTGAATCAATGTTTAATTTTTAAAAATTTGGAAATCTATTTATTTTGATTGACATATAAAAATTATAAATTTTCATGGGGTGCCATGTGAAGTTCCCATACATGCACACATTGGGTAGCATTCACATCAGGGTGAGCATATCTGTCTTCTCAAATATTTATCAATTCTTTGTGGTGGAAACATTCAATGCCCTTTCAGCTTTTTTGAAGTAGCACATTGCCTGTGGCCCCTGCTACGCGACCAGCACAGTGCGTATTTCCTGCTGTTTCACCGTGACTTGGTATCCATTGGTCAGGCTTTCCCCCTTTGGCCTAATTAATGTCAAATTTTAGCAGTGATGGCAGTCATCGTTGCCTTGTCCCTGACTTCAGTGAGGCTGGGGTCTATGTGGAGCTTCCCCCGTGAGGGCCACTCTGTGTTAGCCCAAACCCACTGCTGTTGCTGGGCCACCTCTTCATTCCTGGGACCTGGGCACACCTCTCCCGTTGTTTGTGGACTGGGCACACCCTCACCTCTCACACCTGCAGTGGAGGGCATGGCCCACCATGGCTCGGCATCAGGTCTTTGGGAGGCCTCAGCCATCTCTGCCAGTGCAGCTGGCACCTGGACAACAAGGGTGGGCACAGGAGCCCCAGTGTGGCCACTCTGCCTGGGATTCCGCCACCTCTGCAGCGCAGTGGCTGCTGCTCCTGCCGGCCTGCCTGGACCACAGTGCAGGTTGACTTGAGCTTTCTGAGACTTGCCAGCACCCAGGGCCTTGGCAACATGCATTTCCATTTCCTGCAGTGCGAGGTCAGCTTCAGGAACCTGCCCAGCTGCTCTCAGAGCACCCTCGGGCCCAGCACAGATTGGAAGCAGCCAGCGTGGAGAAGTGGCCGGGGAGTGTTTGCTGACCTAGAAAGCCTCACCGTGCTTCTGTGGAAGCCATGGTGTAGATGTCGTTCCCACGTGGGGCTTCAGTGGCATCAAGAGCCATGGAATAGGGCACCTGAAGTCATCAGTGGTCACTTGTGGGTAGGGCCAGCAGAGGTGGACTTTATTTTCTTCTTTGGACTTTACATATTGTTCAGTTTAAAAAAATAGAATGGGCATGCCATATTTGGAAAACAGTTTACCTTTTAATTGGAAGTATTTTAATTCACAGTGTGAGCCACGGTGCAGGGGCGGGCCAGGGCTGTGCAGCTGCGGGGAGCTCTTCCGTCCCACCCCAGTTTCCCCAGGTGTCGCAAGGTGCTCAGCACAGGTGCACAGCAGTCCTGGCGGTGTAGCCTCTGGGTCCCCGGGTGTCACGGGGCACTCGGTGGGCCTGGTTGTGTGGCCCCCGTTTCCTGCGTCCTGGCGGCCCTGGCAACAGCCTGTCTTTGCCCACACTGTGTCTCCATCTGCCCGCGTCCTTGTCTTTTCCGTCACACGCCACCTCGCCTTTCCGTGGCTGTGCTGGCCTACTGTCTCCGTGGAGTCCTGTTGACTTAATCTGATCCCGACACATGGCCATCTGGGCGTCCCGCAGCCGTGTGCACGCATGTTGCTGTGGACGTGCTGCACAGGTAGGTCCCCAGGCGCCACGGGGTTGCAGCAGTCGTGTCCCTGCTCCGGGTGCGCACAGTGGAACCCAGAGGAAAGCCCAGCGCGGCGAGGCTGCTGGGAGAGGCCCATCCTGACCTCCGCCACGCGCCACACACTGGCCGTCCCTCGTGTGGCTGCAGGTCCGAGTGCAAGGTGGAAAAGGTGGCATTCAGGGGAAAGCCCAGGCCAGCATCTTTGTGACCCAGGAGCGGGTGAAGCTTCCTGCATTTGTGGTGACTGCTGAAGACAGTGCCCGCGTTAGGTCAGGCATGGACACGGGACTGAGTGGAGGACACGAACTTCCGTTCATCCAGAGACACCATCAAGAGAGTGGAGAAACCAGGTGGGAACCCCCAGGAAGGATTTGTGTCCAAGTAGGGAACTAGAAGAAGGGAGCTCCCTAAGGAAGAGACACACACCCTGCCCAAGCCTGGGGTGCCCTGTGATGGAGATGGCCAGACTGCCAAGACCCGGGAACAGGGCTCACCTTCTTTTGTCCCAAGGAAAATGAAAGGCAAACTGATGGGAAGCCACTGCTGCTCCCCCCGTCCTGCTGCAGGACTGAATGAAAACGCAGCCAATCAAATGCAGGTGGGGTGTTTGTCGGTGGAGCTGGTAGATGTGGCCGGTTACTAGGCCGCGGCCCCTAGCGAACCACAAGCAGCCCTTGGGAAGGGTTTTAGGAGTGATTCAGAAGGCTGGGTGCATTCGGGGGTCGGACTTCGAGGGGTCCCTCAGTCTTTTCCACTAAGGTGCATTGAAAACTGAAGGCAGTTCTCCAGCAGTTCAGCCCAGGGAGCTGCGCTGCAGGGCGTTTTCCAGTGGAGGTTTATGAAGTGCCTTTACCTAAATCAGACTTTTCATGAAGGTCCAGCTCTCCGTTTCCGTGGCCATGCTGACTCGGTTTGATCTGCCAGTTTCCCTGCTGCTCTGAGGAGCTCTTCCGCAGCTCTGGGTCAGCACCTCTGTGTTGCTGGGCCGAATCTGAAGAGGACTCTCAGTCCACCTGAGAGGGAGCGGTGCCGAGAGCGCAGTGGGACCTTAAGCAACTCTGAGCACGTGCACGCGCTTCGGAACCCATGCCATGCTGGTCCAGCTGCCCTTCAGGCAGAACTTCTTTTTTTTTTTTTGGTACTAGGGATTGAATTCAGGGGCACCCGACCACTGAGCCACATCCCAGCCCTATTTTGTGTTTTATGTAGAGACAGGGTCTCACTGAGTTGCTTAGTGCCTCGCCATTTCTGAGGCTGGCTTTGAACTTGCGATCCTCCTGTCTCAGCCTCCCAAAGTGCGGGGATTACAGGTGTGTGCCATTTGTGCCCAGGAGCCCTTGATATCCAGAGCCCCACTTGCAGATGCCCGCCTTGCCTATCCACGGCCTCACTGGACCCCAGGAGCAAGGGCAGGAGCTTGGCCCTGAGCTGCCCCATGGCTGGGTGTCTTCCCCTCCAAGTGAGTCATCCCAGGCTCGCCAAAGGGTGATTCTGGCCTGGCCTGAAGTGCTCTGAGAAGGAGGAGCTCGGCCTCCAGTGGTGATGCCTCTGAAGCCCCAGGCAGAGGGCGGGGGGAGCGCTGGGTGTGTGCCTGCTGCCTGCCAGCCCCTGGCCTTGTTCCTTCCACCCCACAGCCTTGTGAGGATCACACCCCATTTTCAAAGAAGGACGGTGCTCATGCAGGTGGAGTGAGGTGCCCAGTGTGCCGGGAGGACACTGGTGGCCACCAGGCAGGCCCTGTGGTCTCCATGGCTCACGACCACAGGGGGCATGTCTTGCTTGAGTGGTGGGGCCAGGGCTCTGCCCCACATGGTCACTCAGGAGTCCAGTGGACAGAGGGTCTGTCAGAGCAGGTGGCCCTGGGGGAAGAAGCCCTCTTGGAAGGGACACGTGTCATTGTCACCAATAGGCCACTGACCAGAGCGAGCCATGGCCCTCACTGCTAGGGATGAGGGGCCACTGGCCATACCCCGTTGTGAGAGAGGCCATCTCACAGTGTCCCCAGAGCTGGACTGCAGGTTGGTTACTGGTGGGCAGAGAGCAGTGCTCACTTCTCTCCTCCACACCTGGATGCCCGGTGGGGGAGAGGCGTGGGCAGGAGTCCTTGGCAAGTGACCCTCTGGAAATGAGTGGGGGCTGAGGTGTGTGCAGGTAAGCAGGACTGGGATGCTGCGGCCTCGGACGTGCGAGGACGGATAGCCCCAAGGCTGCCCCTCTGCTGCTGGAGGCAGAGTTCACATCTCTGCTCCGGGTGCCTCCATCTCCTGGAGGAGATGCTTCGTCACCATCACCGCTCACCATGCCCCTCAGGCCACAGGAGGAGCTGGGCTTTCACCTGCAGCTGTGCGGTGTGGCCCCTCTCCTTCACTCGGGGACGTCCATGTCACAGAGCCCTTCCCCTACGCGGGTATCGTGTCCTTGTGCTGTTGCCGTGTCTCTGTCTCAGTGTGATCCATGCTGGGAATCTCACATCTAATGTCATTTTACTTTCCAAATACGATCTGAGTCTGATTTCCTCCATGACTTCACTGCCTGATCTGCACCCTGGTGTTCTCTTTTGATGTCATTCTGGCTGAGTCTGTCCCAACTGAAGCCAGTCTGCATCCCAGGTGCAGGAGCCAGGCCTGGTGGCTGGACTGTGCCCTTCTGCCCAGAGGCCCTGAAGCTCCCCAGACCTCCAGTGAGCTCTGGTTTGAAAACATTCATTGCCCTCCCCAGGGTCCCGTGGGAATCCTATGCTTCCTGGGACCGGCTGCATTCCTGCCGGGGTCAGACGGGGACTCCACAGGGCTGCCTTTTCCTTGGCTAATGTCAACAGCCAGGCAAGATCCACCAGACAGTGCTGCAGAGCTTTGGAAGTTACAAACACTGTTTTTGATTTTTGAAGAGCAGTTCTAGTCCAGGCATGGATCCAGGAAAGCTGAGCAGTAACTCCGGCAGTCACCCTGCACCCTGTGCTCAGCAGTGCCAGTTGACTAGCCAAGAAGTGGGCATCACATTCTCCAAATGGTGAGGGGACACTGTGTGCTCCACATGATGGCTGTACGCAGCCTCGGGAAGAAAGAAGCTCACTGGCTGCAGCATGTCCCTGAGGACACCGGGTGAGTGCAGATACTGTCTGCTTTGACCTAGGTGAAATACCAGAGCCACAGAGGGTGGCCACCAGGGCCAAGGGCTTGGTGCCCGCTGGGACAGAGGTGCTGCTTGGGAAGATGGAGAGCTGGGGATGTACGGTGGTGCTGGGCACAATGGCAAGAATGTGCCCAACTGCACTGTGCACCTGGAAATGGTAAGGCGGCAGATTTCATGCTGTGTTGCCACAACTCATGAGAATGTGGAAAAAACACTGCGACAGGCTTGAGGCAATTCTGCCAGTGCAGGAGTGTGCGTGCGTGGGCCAGCCCCGGCTGCAGGAGCTCACAGGGGTGATTTCCATTTCTTCTAAGTAGTAAAACTTATGACCAGCAGATTGAATCCTTCTCACAGAAACAGCCTGATGAATCGTTCACCCTATCCACAGTGTAAATCTACAATTAAGATGAAAACCAGTTTTGGAACCTGACCTGGCATTGAAGCCGGGGTCATGGGGTAGGGGCGGAGCACTCTGGGCCTTGGCTCCTGGCCTGATGGTGATCCTAGGAGCTTGGCGTGCCCCACCCCCACCAGTTCCAGCCCTGCGTCACTGAGGCCAGGTGCCCTGCATGTCCCCTTGAACAGCACAGGGAAATGCCTGAGCACACGATGCCTGAAGCCAGTTGGCACCCACCCCTGCCAGTAACCAGCAGAAGGAGCTCCCTTCTGTGTCCAGGATGCCAACTGTGCCTTCTGGTGGGGGCTGGATCTCCCCAGGTGGAAGGCCCACGAATGCCTGGCCTGCATGGTCACTCGCCACTTGACTGGCCTTTCACTATCACCAGGTGGACAGATCCCCGTGTCCGGCAGTGTCATGAGTGGAATCATGCCCCCGCTTGTGTGGAGTCCCGACCCCCAGCACCCCAGAATGTGACCTTGGAGATAGGGGCTTTACTGAGGTAATCAAGTTAAAATGAGGCCACAGGGGTGGGTCCTAACCCAACACACGGCTGTCCTTATAGAGAAGAGAAACCTGGCGCAGACGTGCACACGGGGAGGCGTGGGGCTTCAAAGGCGCAATGTGTCGAGGGCGCTCCAAGCCAAGGGCGCCACAGGGTGTCAGCACCCGGAACTGGAGAGGCCGGCCAGGTTCTCCTCACAGCCTCTGAGAAGCAGCCCTGCTGACACCCTCAATCAGACTCCCAGTCTCGGGACGGTGAGCTGCTGTTCCTGTGGTTGGAGCCCTGAGTCGTGCTGCTTTGTTAGGACCACCCCAGGAAATAGGTCCAGTGGCTAAACAGCAAACCTGTTCTTCCCTTGGTACCTCCTGCAGCTCTCTGTGTCCTTGTAAGGACACCAGATGGGCCTGCGGGGCCCACCGTACCCCGGGGTGATCTCCTAACCAGTTCTACCTGTGATGACCCCACTCCCAGTACGATCACAGGGATGGGTGCTGAGGGCTAGGGCTTTGGCATGTCTTTTTGGAGAGTATGAGTCAACCTGTAGCATCCACCCTCTGGACCCTGTTCCGTCCTTCCCACATGCACGATGCCTTTGCCCTACCCAGGGGCCCCAAAGCCTCCAGAATCCCAGCACCGACGCACCATTCACACCAAGTCCTGGTCTCTGCTGTTCTCCGTGGTGCAGGCCATGACAGGCAGGTGCTCAGGGAGCCCGGTGGACACATCCCCGCCAATCCCAGCTGTCCACCTCCGGGCGTGCTCTGCTCTTGGTGCTGGTTAGAGCTGCAAGCCCCACGGCCACTGCTGTTGGCTCACTGCACACTACTGCGAGCTGGCCCTGGGGCCCTGTGAAGAATCCGTCAGAACCCAAGCCTGGTGGGCAAGAGAGACATCAGAGTAAAATGCTGTGGTTGACCTTAGTGTCCCCAAGCCCGGGTGTTGAGGGCATGGTCCTTAGCTTGGTGCTAAGGGGATATGTGTGAGTGTGTTTGGTACCAGGGATTGAACCCAAGAGCACTTAACCACTGAGCCTCCTCCCAGCCCTTTTAATTTTTTCTTTTGAGACAGGGTCTCACTAAGTTGCTTAGGGCCTCATTGAGTTGCTGAGGCTGGCTTTGAACTTGAGATCCTTCTGCCTCAGCTTCCAGATTCCCTGGGATTACAGGCATGCACCACGGTGCCCAGCAGTTAAGAGGTGGGGCCTAGAGGGTGGTCTTGGGTCACTGGGGGTGTGCCCTGAGGGGAGCAGCCTGCCCACCCTCCCTTGTCTTACCTCCTGGCCACCATGAGGTGGGCAGCCTCTTCTGCCACAGGCCCAAAGCAGCGAGGCCCAGGACTGGGGACTGAAACCTCAGGAGCCACAAACGAAAGCACACCTTTTCCTCCCTCGTTGGAGCCCATTACCTCGGGTATTTTTTCACAGAGGCCAACAGTGTGACACAGGTGCTCTGTGCACTGCGTCGCACAACGTTTTGTGATTATTTCTCTAAAACAACCCGAAATATGTGTGAGTGGTCTTTGCTATTGTAAAAGTAAATGGTTGTTTCTATTAAACTCTGATTTATTCCTCCCGAGACTTCATATCTGTGGTGCAGGTGTTTAAAAACAATCTGTAGAACTTGTGACGATTCCTCCATTCCTGATGTCAGTGATCTTTTTTCTCATTTTTAGTGTGCCTGGTTGCTGTACGTGACGGTGGGACTTGCTGTGGATTCCCACGTGCACACAGTATGACCACATAACTTGGCCGGCGTCATTTCCCCGTGTTTCCCCTTCCCCTCCTGGCCTCCTTCCCACTCTGATACTGTGTTTTCTCTCTTTCCTGATCAGTCTAGAGTAGAGTTTATAAGTGCTGTTGACCTTCTCAGAGAACCAGGCTTTGTGTTCACTGATTGCCACTGTGTTATTTCTTGTTTCCTGTTTTATTGGCTCCTACTCTGACTTTTCTTATTTCTTCTCTTCTGCTGGTTTTGAGTTTCATTTGGTTTCATTTTTCTGCTTCTTAAGGTGAAAGTTGAAGTTAACAGATTACCTTTTTGGTTTTCTTTAAACATTAAACAAAAAACTTCACTGAGATACAATTCACTCTTCAAATACGTTCAGTGGTTTTTAGTGTATTCACAGATATGTGTGTTGCTGAAAGCTCAGTCTTGTCCCCAATGACAGTGCAATAACAAGGACATGGTTTTAAGAAAAAGGAAAAAGAAAGTTTATTGCTTTGCTAGCAAAGGAGAAACACAGGGGACTCCTGTTCCAGAGGCTGTGATTCTGCCCATCAGTAGGAATAGGGGGTTTTTAAAGAGGTGATTCAGAGAAAATGAGATTAGGGAGGAGAGATCAGGAAGGAGAAGATCAGGGAAAAGAAGATCAGGGAGGAGGTAGTCAGGGAGAAGGTTGGGAAAAAGAAAAAAAACAACATAAGTTTCAAAGCCACAGGGATATAGTGAAAGCATCAGTGAACGCTTGCATGTGAAGCCATCACTGAGATTGATTTAAAAACATTTTCATCACCTTAAAAAGAAACCATACTGGGGCTGGGGTTGTAGCTCAGCGGTAGAGCGCTTGCCTCGCATGCGTGAGGCCCTGGGTTCGATCCTCAGCACCACATACAAAGCAATAAAATAAAGACATTGTGTCCATCTACAACTAAAAAAATATTTAAAAAAAAAAAAAAAGAAACCATACTTAGCTGGGCACGATGGTGCACACTTGTGATCTTAGTGACTTGGGAGGCTGAGGCAGGAGGAGGCAAGTTCAAGGCCAGCCTGGGCAATTTAGCGAGGCCCTCAGCAACTTAGCAAGACCCTGTCTCAAAGTAGAAAATAAAAAGGTTTGGGATGTGACTCAGTGGTCAGGCGCCCCGGGTTCAGTCTCTTATACCAAAAGAAAAACAAAATAGGAAAAGAACCAAAGCCGTACCCCCTGCCTCCACCCTTCCCTCCCCACAGGCCCCGGCTCTGTGAACTCACCCCCTTGGGACGTTCCATGTGAATGGCTCTTGTAACATCTGACCCTGGTGGCAGCTGCATTTGCCGGGTGCAGTGTCAGTCCTGGGTCACACATGCACGGGCACTTCATTCCTTCAGATGGCCAAGCGACGTTCAGGGAACAGGAACAGGGGTTTTAAAGAGTTGACAGTCCACGCCTTGTTCACCTGTCACCACCTGGTGCACAGGGGGCGTGTCCAGATGTGGCTCCCGCTGCCCTGAACGTCTGTATGGACGCCTTCCTGTCCACCTGCTCGTGTCTCTCAGGCTGCACTGTGCACCCAGAGGGACTCCAGGTCCCGCGGAGATTCCCCTGCAGGCAGCCACACCTTTCCAGAGCAGTGGTGGCATTGGCAGTCCCCACAGCCCGGCAGGAGCGAGGGCGTCTCCGTGGCCCCCCAGCTCTCGATTGCAGCCATGTGGTGGGCAGAGGCGGTGTCTCACGGTGGTCTCATGGGCAGTCCCTGATGGCTGGCGACACGTGAGCCCTCTCCATGGCCATTTGCATATTGTCCTTGGAAAAATACCTATTTAGATCCCTTGCTTGTTTTTAAGCTGGGCTATCCCTTTGTTACTGTCACCCGAGTTCTTCGCGTCTTCTCGGTGCCCACCCCTCATCAGATTGCGCCTGGGCCCTGCCTCCTGTTCTGCAGGTTCCTGTCGCCTTCTTGTCGGGTGCACACGTGTTTTGAGTTTGATGAAGTCGAGGGCTCCTGTTCTTTCCTGTCTCTTATGCTTTTGGTGTCAAGGCCAAGTGTGAGGTTGTGAAGAGGGGCCCCTCGTCTTCTAAGAGTCCTGTGGTTCTCGCTGCTCCTGGGAGTTCTTTGACCCTCTTTGAGGACGAGCGGAAGGGAGGGGGTTTGTCACTGCTGGTGGACTCCAGGGCTGCCCTGGATAGGGGTCCAAGTACTGGGCCTGCGTGTGGGGGAGCAGGGGGACCAGTGAGGCAGACCCTAAGTTCCAACAACCTGGAGATGTGACAGGTTTCAAGGGGCAGCTGACAGATGGGCCACAGCTGCTCCCTCAGAGCCTGCACGGGGTGGAGAGAAGAGGCCGGACCTCACAGGGCCTCATGGTTGTAGAAGCTTCACAGTGAGGCTGGGCAGGAAGGGGTCCTCTGAGCTCTAGCCCAGGGGCAGGATCCGAGTGACCCAGCCCACCAGTTCCAGCTAGAAGGACTGCGGGCTGGGCCAGGAAGGGGCCCTGGCCAGGGAGACTAAGATGAAGAGGCCCCGCTCCCCACTGGGGACCTGTGGAGGTGGTGCCCACTGCCCGGAGCTTCGCTCCCTCCCTCCCTCCCGCCCTCCTTCTCTTTCCCTGGCTAGTAGCTCTTTCCTTTCAGAAGGAGCTCTAGCCTGGTGGTCACGTCCCCCTGGAGGAAGCCCTGGACTGCCCGGGTTGTTCAGGGGCCCCTCTGTGCCATCCTGATCACACTGATGTCTGTTCTCACCTGGGCTGAGGACGGAGGGCTCTCAGGCCATTGACCCAGAACTGCAGCCCCCAGGAGGTCTGAGGGGCTGTTCTCCCCTCTGCCACCCCCACTGCCCCTCTCCTCCTTGCTGTCTTGGCCTCCTGCCTTCCCTGGCCCTGTGGGATTCCCACGGGCAGGATAATTGCCCGACTGCCAAGTGGTCACTCGGGTCCCCTGCTGCAGCCTCTGCTGGGCCCGGGCCTGCCCTCAGTTCCCCCAACAGCCTTGACTTCCTGGATGGTGAGGCGAGCGGTTTGCATCACAGTGATAACCGCGGGGCTGGGGCTGGGGCTGGAGTCAGTGCACGCTGTGCAGCCCCAAGCCACCCGGAGCCACCCTGCTGTTCCCCTCACTCTGCAGAGTTCAGCCAAGAGTGATGGTTTAAATGTGCTCCCCCCAATTTTTCTTTGTTCTGGAGATATGTAGACATTAAATTTATGTTTTGAAAACTCAGTGCAACAAAGTGCATTCAATATGCTGGAAGGAATATTGGAGGGAAGAGAAGGACTTCTTTTTGTCCCTCTATTTTTATTCCTCTGGCTGGGAAGGCATCTTATGGCAGACAGGCCCACCTCGAGAACTCTGGTGACCTCTGGGGACTTGTCTTGGGAAGCTGAGGAGCAGCGGCAGTCCAGGCCCCTTTGTTTCCCCAGAAACAAACGAGTGTCTGCTCAGGAGTGTCTGCAGTGAAAACCGTGGTCCCTGCACTAGAACCTGCCCTCCGGGGCTCCCCATCCGGCTGGGCCGGTGCCAGCTGAGGGCAGCAGAGCAGTGGTGGGAGTGCTGAGGGCCCCCTTCCTGCTGCCCCTTCTCAGGTGCCACACTGGAAGCCCAAGGCCATGCTGGGGGACTTAGCCTGAGGACTCCACACTGGAGAAGACGGGTCTCAGATGCCACCCCCCACCGCATTTGGCCTGACCCCGCTTGCAAGACCTCCCAGCACCCGGGACCCCATGCCTCGTGTTCCGGCTCCATAGTGAGCCCACATGCCTGCTTCTCCAGCCTGGCCTCTGCTGAGCAGGTGCGGGTGAGGGTCGGCTCCTGAGCATCAGGCAGCAGCCTGTGCCAGCTCTGTGTGGGTGGCTGGCTGCCCCTGCTCTTGCCCCCTTGCTCAGAGTGGCTTTCTTTCTTTTCAGTCCTGCTCAGGTTCCTAAGAAGCCTTAGGGAAGACCCCTGCTCCCCCCACATTGTGGATTGGACGCCACCTAAAATCCTCTGAGATGCAGTGAGTTTGGGCTGGAGACAACAGGGCACCCTGCGATGGAGCCCAAGGGACAGGCGTAGGCTCCCGGGGAGGTGGATGTAGCACCTTGGGGACTCCTGGGGGCTGCTTTCCCAGGACCAGAGTAGCTTTCTGGAGCTACCTCCCCGCATTCCTTTCCCAGCCAAACTTCCTGTGACCGAAGCTGCCGTTGTCTGGTTTGGGGTCCACGTGAGTATGCGCGTGCTCTGTGGGGGTCTCCGTGGAGCCATGCACCTGCCCTGCTAACCAGGTAGGAGGCCAGCAGCTGTGGGGCAACAGTGCCCTGGAGCCCAGGGCTGTACCTCCAGCCTGAGGGCCAACTGGGCTTGGTCCCAGTCTACATCTCACTAATGAGGCCACCTGGCCAGTTATAAGCTTGGCTGAGCCTGTGTCCTCCCTGTAAACCGGAGGCAGTCAGGAGAGGCTGGGTTGAGGCAGGAAGAATAGCACCTGTCCTGTTGGTGTGAGACCAGGAACATCCCCATCACCTGGTTCTAGGGGGTGGCCCAGCTCGTGGGACCAGAGGCTGTTGTTGGAGCCACCTGCTGGCCTCCACCATGCTGCTGGTCCTTGTCCTCCTTTTAAGCCAGCGCCTCTCCTGCGGGCCCCTCAGCTGCAGTGGGCTGAGCTAGCATTTCCACATTTCAGAATCCAGGCCGTTGACACGCAGCTCCTGTTTATCTACAGCCGCACGGGTCCACCGAGGTAAGGCAAGGGCTTTCTTGTTTTTTTGTTTTTCCATTTTTCCTCTCTAAACCTTATTCTTTGTGTTTTGCTGCTCTGAACCTTGGCCTCTGATCTGTGCTTTGTGGGTCGCAGAAGATAGCATGCTCCTGGGTCTGTCCTCAGGGGAAGAAGCCGTGGCAGCCCCGGTGTCTGGCTCTGAGGAGGGGCTGGTGTGGCAGCACCAGGAGTCACCAGCCCTGCTTTCTGTCCCCTGGTGCTGCCTGGCCCCGACGCCTGCTCTCTCTCCTGGATGCTCCAGTAGAGGACATTCCCCTGTCTGGCCTCTCTGCCTCCCCACACCTGCCTGTCCTTCCAGAGAGCTTTGCCCGCAGGTAGAACTGGCTTCCACCCTGCTTGAGCCTTCGCTGTGGCGGAGCGGAGGCCTAGAGGCACTTGTGTTTTGGGGCTGGGCCCTGCTCCCCCTGCTCTGGGGGGGCTGCACTTGGAATCTGGTTCAGCCAATGGCCTGATGCCCTCCCTCACTAGCTGAGGTGGGGGACTTGGCCACAGTGGTGTGCCCAGGGCCTGGCGGGTGCAGGTGCTGATCGCCTGGTGGGGGTGGGTGGATGGATGACCCAGGCCCTTCCTGTGCACCTCCTGCACCCTCTGGGCTCGGCTCACCCATGCTGGGGCTTCTCCTCCTGGACAGGAGCCTCCAGGATGGCAGGACCACGGCTTTACTGAAGCACGGAGAACCCAGCTGTGCCTTGGGGAGCAGATCTCCAGGTGGGGTTGCGACCCACAGGCACCTACCTGGCCCTGGGGAGCAGAGCCCGAGGTGTGACCTCCTGGACTTGATAAGCTGACCTCTGCTGCCTGAGCAGGATGTGATGGGACCCAGGGCAGCTGTCTGGAGGCGCTGAGATCTGCACTGTGCCCAGAGGGGACCTTCTACCCCAGCCCTTGGAGCCCTGGGCGGATGTGAATCCGCTGTGTTGCCTACTGCCAGCTTGCCCTGGGCTCCCGGGCCTCCCCAGATCCCCTCGTCCTTTCCTTACCTGGGGTGGGCAGTGGCTGGGAGCTCTGGTCACTAGACAGGAAAGTGCAAGGGAAGAACCGGCCCCTGCAGATCTCAGAACAGCTTGGCCTCAAGGATGCCAGGCTGAGGTGGGGTCATGATGCTCCCCTAGGCCAGGAATCTGGCAGTTGGTGTGGTGCCTGTGGCAGAAGTAACAAGACACCTGAACGCCACCCAGAGAGAAGCAGCTAAGTGCTCCCTGCAGCCTGGCGAGGGGGCGTTTGTGTTGGATGTTCTGGGCTGGGCTTCTCAAGGCAGCACGGGAGTCAGCCCACGAGGCCGTCTGAATGCAGTGCCGCCCAGGAGCACATGTGTGCAGCCTGGCCGCGCCTGCGCTGCGGAAGTAGCTGCTGGGGGTGTGCGCAGGCCTGGGGAGCCCAGAGGAGGAGGAGAATTTTGATGGGGGTGTTCAGGTGGTTTCCTGGGAGGTGGCCCTAGGTCTGGACCTGAAGCAGACTTTTCAATGGGAAGAAAAGAGCCAAAGATGGCAGATGCACCCCACAGGGAGAGGCAGCCGGGGATTCCCCCTCTGTTCTTAGGGCGCATAGAAACCGCCACCTGCTTATCCCTCCAGGTGCCCCAGGGCCAGCCCTGTGTTTCAGCCCTGCCCCGACCACCTGCCTGGCCTGGGTGACATCCATGGCCATGGCAAGGGTGGGTTGTGTGTGTTGAGCACAGTGTTTATTAGTGTCAAATCTGGGCTTGGAGAAAGGCACTGAGGTCCCCACGAGGAGGAGCTTTGGGGAGGAAGGCAGGGTGTGCCAGGATTCCCAGGGGTGACCATGACCTTTGGGGAACTTAATAAGATCAGAAGAAATAAAGGCAGAGAAACAATTGCGTGGTGCCCGGTGGTGAGGGGCTGGCCCCATGTCCGTGGCGTGGCGAAGCAGAGCAGCCAGCTGCCTGATGACTGCGCTCATGATGTTCCTGTGGAAGAGCATCCCAAGCTCCTCCCACGGAGGGCATTTTCCCACAGGCCCCAGCTTGGACACTGGTCACCAGGGAAGGGGACTTGGTGTGGAGGAGGGTGGGCTGTGAATGGAAACCGGGGTGGCTCACGCACCTCTTTGTATTGTGGGATCCGAAGTCGGGCACGGGTTGTTTTTATACTTTGAAAAGATTCAAACGGTACAGCCCATCAGAAGGAAAACAAGATACAGAACCAAGGTGCAAACCACACGAAGCATCGGAGGAAATGTAGGGGTGTGGCAGGTGGCGTGCTGGTGCCAGGCGGGCCTGGTGCTGAGCGGAGCACACTGGCCACCCTGGGTGAAGGGGTGACGATGGTCCTCGGCCTGTGGGGAGAAAGAAGTGAGCCTGGTGGGACAGTGGATGGGGAGCCCAGGTGAGTTCTCACCTCTCAGGAGAGCCGGTCTGAGCAGGGTTGGCGAGCCCACCGGAGCCTGCCCCTGCCCCGACATCCTGCTCCTCTCCGTGCGCACACAGCGACCCTGGCTGGCTTCCTGGCTCCACTGTCGTAGTAGGGTACGCTTCAGGCTCAGCCGCTTCTGCAGGGTGCTCTGGAGATGTCTGGGGCAGGGCAAGGGCACTGGGGTTAAAGTTTGCCAAACCCAACGGTGTTTTTTCTTTTCCTCCCACCAGTGCTTAGTGATCAAACCCAGGGCTTTGTGCATGCCGGGCAAACGCTCTACCCTTGAGCCACATCCTCAACCCTTTTGAAAATTTTATTTTGTAACACGGTCTTGCCAAGCTGGCCTTGAACTTGGCACGCCTCCTGTCTGCTGGCCTGTCTTCAGTGGGAGACTGGGCAAACCCCACCCCTCCTACAAATCTCTCTGATGGCCTTAACCTGTGACTTGAGAATGAACAGATCCCAGGAGGTCTTAGAAGATTAATCCATCTCCCCCCCACTTCTCTCTCAAGCTGTAAAAGATTCTTAACAGAAAACACCTTGAGAATTTCCAGGGCCTGTACTGATCTGCCAAGAAAACTGCAGACGGAACAGCAAAACAGTTGGCAACGATCCTTTGGCCCAGTCGAGGGAGGGTCTGAGCAGATTCACCCTCAGCCTCCCCCCACACCCCACAAACACAGCCCAGACCCAGTGGTGTGAGGAGGGGCTGCAGGGCCCTTCTCAGGGGCGCTGTGTGCTCAGGCTGGCCGGCTTTTTCCTGGAGCAGATGAGAAAGCGACGTTGGCTCATTTGGGGAGAGAACATGAACATCTGCCATCTTTTCCAGACCCTCTGCCAACATATGTGCTGCCCCCAAGGTCTGATGAGGGCCAGGCTCTGCTGCCTACAGCCCCAGGAAATGACGGAGCCGAGGCCCGAGGGTGCCAGAGAGGGCGGGTGGGCCACGCGCCCTTGGCCAGCTCACTGTGCAGATGGAGCCCTGGCCACAGGCCGCGCTCCCTGCCTCGACAGGCTGGCATGCTTGTGCTGCAGGAGGCTACACAGGCCGGGTCCCTCCTCCCTCTTAGCACAGAGGCGGCAGCTGGGAGCCTGAGCTCAGGAGGGTCCCAGGGCCAACCCCAGCCTGCCGTTTCCTGCCGCGTGTCCGTCTCCCTGAGCCCAGGGTCCTCATCTCCCACTGGGATTATGATACCCAGCTCAGCTCAGTGATGCTGCCACGTGGGTGACTCCACCTCTAACCAGGGTGTAAAGCAAAGGCTCATTTCTGCTCAGGCTGCAGGGGCCAGCTGAATGCCCCGCTTCTTCTCTTGCTCATGCCCGTCTGAGGCTGGGTCCCCAGTAGCCGACCCAGGAACATAGCTTTGTGTGCAAATGAAGGAGATGGGTTTTCAGAAAGGCCCAGAGCTTGTCTAGAGTCAAAATCTCTCCAATTGGTCTGGCATCTAGAAAGTAAGGAAGGAAAGAGCTGAGCTCGGAGAGGAAAATCACAGCCAGGTCCGGCAGTGCCCTGTGGCTCTGCTAAGCTGGGGCTGATCCTAAAGGCAGCAGGGAGGCTGTGGCCTCTGCTCCTGCATGGAAGGTGGGTTAGAGGAGGGAGGCTGAGGCAGGGAGGCTGACTGAAGATGGGAGACAACCCCAGGGAATGCCAGAGAGGAGTGGAGAGAGGCAAGAGGGAAGAAGGCCAACCAACCGTGCATTCTCCAGAGGCAGCTGGGACTCAGTCCCAACAAGGCCTGAGAGATGGCGTAGAACCCACCTTGAGCTGTCCCACCAGGGGCCAGAGAGCTGGGGGTTGTCCTGTCCACCGCGGCCTGGGGACCGGCCCCCAGTGCTCCAGCCTGTCCTGAAGAGGCACAGGCAGAGAGAACGCTGACTTTTTTCCCTTCAGGACTGCGGAGGGAACACGGGCCTTGCTTATGCCAGGCAAGCGCTCCAGCACTGAGCTTCAGCCAGGGCGTGTCAGTCTTTGTGTCCGTGGACAGCCCTGACTTAGTCCTGTGCTGTCCCAGAAGCTTTCATAAGCCTCTGTGACGCAGACCTACAAGAGAGTCACAGGACAGACTCTGATAAAACCAGGTTTCTGACAACTTTAGGCCATAATTGCTCTGGGGTGTTCCTGGCCCTACCGTCCTTTATGCTGAACCTGGAGACTTGATGTAAACTCCAGAGACCCACCCAGGAGCTGAGGTATGAGTGAGCCCTGGTATGTGCCCTGAGGGCCGCAGAAACCTCAGCAGAACCCGACAGTCTCCCCAGGCAGCTCATACCTCAAACCAGGACCTCTGTCAACCCGAAGCATTGGCTGCGTCACAACAGGGAAGCTCTGTCCTGTGTTAGCGAGTCAGGAGTGGTAGTCCCAGATCTTGGAGATCTAAGACCCCGTGTCTAGTATTCCCCCAGTTCGGGGAGCACCTCTCCTTTTGATCTCCTTTGGGTGAAGTCTTGGCTCCAGGGACTGTGCTTTGGGGTCCCTCCAAACTGTTGGTACTGTGCCCCCTCCAGTGGCATCTATGACCTCCTCATATGTCGTAACTCAGGTCCACAGCACTTGGCAGGGACCTTCCGATGAACCAGTGGTGGAAGCTACTGAGATATAGCCTGGGACCCAGGATGTCTGCAGGAAAGGAAGCGTGTGTGGGGACCACGAGGCACGCTAAATGACATGGTCACGTTCTGAGTGCGATTGGGAGGATGATCCAAAGGGGAGGCACTGGGTTCCTTCTAAATCCTTACTTTTGGGTTGGACAGTGACGTAATCTCATAGGTCCCCTCCCAACTCTAGAATGAGCCCGTGTGCCCCTCCCAGGGTTATTTGAACACTAAGTGAAACGGTGCCTATGTAAGATACTTGTAAATAACACCTGTGCAGTTGTGCTTTATTGGACTCCACCTTCTCACGGAAATGAAATGTTCCCGTTTAACCATCTGAAGAAAATTGCAAAACTAAACCACCTGCATCGAACACAGTCGAACCACACGTGGTAAACTTGGGAGGCTCTCTGAACCTCTGTGATGGCTGCTTCCGAAGGCGAGGAGCTCAGGCCTGGGAGGCTGGGCCTGGCTCTGCACACTGCCGGCTCTGTTCTTGGCAAGTACAGAAGCTGGGGGAGCCCAGGTCTCCTCCTGTTTAGGGTGGGGCGAGAGTCCCCACGGTGTCCCATCTCAGGCCAGGACCAGGACACCAGTGCCCCGCCTCCACCCCCTCCGTGGCCCTGGCTTCACAGCCAGCAGGTGTTTCACTGAGCCGGCTCCGTCCTCGGGAGTGGTTTTCAAAAGCCAACAGGTTCCTGTCACGATTCTAAGAGCAGTTGTCACGCAAATGAGCCTTGTGTTTGGGGCTTCCCTGTTTGGTTTGCTGAAGTCACTTAGTGTGATCCAGGCGGTGCATTTCAAGCCAAGATTTCCAGGTGACATTTTAAAAATGTAGTAAAATGCACAATCTACAGATTTCCACCTTAACTGTCTCGAAGTGTCCAGTGGTGTTAGGGACATTCACAGTGCTGTGCCACCGTCACCACCATCCCTTACATCTTGTGACACTGAGACTCCATCCCCATTAAACACCAGCTGCCGCTGCTCCAGCCCGAGCCCCGAGCTACTTGCTGTCTCTGTGGGTCTCCCTCTTCCAGGGTCCTCCAGAGGGGGATCGCACAGCTCTGGGGCATAATGTCCCTGAGGGCACCACGTCCTCAAGGTTCATCCACGTTGCCAACTGTCAGAGCCCCTCGGCTTACACACCACCTTTTCTTCATTCGGTCACCCTCCTGGGAACTCCGGGGTTACTTCCATCTTGGAGCTCCCCCGATTAATGCTGCTGGGAACACAGATGAGCAAACACGTCCATGTGTCTTTAAACCCTGCTCTCAATTCTCTGGAGCAGCACCGTCGGAGACATGGTTCAGGGAGGGGGCGAGACTTCCACCTGAGACTTGTGCAGGCCACGTCCAGATGCTGGTGGGCCCCGGGGAGGCGTCACCCTCCTCTTCACCGTGCCTCTGGCCCTGGGTGTCATCGCCCCTGTCCTCAGGGCTCAGGACCTGAGTTTTGTTGCTGTCAATGCACCTGCCAGCTCCTCTGTCCCCCGACAGGCTCTGAGCCCCACCTTGGTGCGGGTGGGGTGTGGAGTGCCAGGGACATGTCACAACGGAACAGATGGCAGTCTTGGTGAGCCGGCTCGCCATCCTGCCCACGGCTGGAACCACAGCCAGCACACCAGGGCCCCACCACGTGCTGGGGCAGGGGGCACCGTGGAGGTGGGCAGTGAGGGGCTGTGGGGCTGGGCGGGGTGGACACTGGGCCCAGGACACTGAAGGGCCCTGAGAACCAGGGCTGGAAGAGGCGCCTCAGCTGAGGGACTGTCCGGGAAGGATATTCTAGCCGGAGGGACAGGAAGAGCAAGACCACATGGCGGGAGGTCCCAGCAGAAGTGCAGGCTAGGCAGGTGCCCTGGCGGAGGCCACACCACGTGGGCCCCGGAAAGGACTTCTGCTGTGCAGTGAGGCATGGGACAGCCGGGTCTTCTCCCTGGCTTTAATTTTTTCACAGTCTTACTGAGATGTACTTCTCATAGCACACACGTCGCTCAACCCACTTAGACTGTGATCAAGGGGCCACCGCGTACTCAGAGTCATGCAGCCATTTTAGGACATTTTCATCACCCCCAAAGCAGCGGGCAGCCCTGGGTTTGGATCTCCAGACCCTGCAATCACTGGTCTACTTTCTGTCTCCGTGAGACCTGTCTGTTCTGGACGTTTGGCACCACGGGACTCGTGTAACGCGCAGTCCTCTGGGTCGGGGAGCTTCCCCGAGCACTGTGCTTCCAGGGTTCGTCCATCCTGGAGCAGGGGGCACGCTCCATTTCTTGTTCTGACTGTACAGTATTCCACGTGTGGACAGAGCGCCCTGTGCTTATCCACTCACCTGCAGGGGGGACACTTGGTGGTTTCCGCATTTTGGCCCTCGTGAAGATGCTGCCGGAACCTGGGTGCACAGTGTTTGTGTGGACATAGGTTTTCATCTGGGGCTTTGTCCCAAGGGAGGACAAATGGCCCAGCTACTGTCAGTAGTTCCCTTTTGGAGCTTATGACTTCATGGGCCAGGCACAGTGGCCATGCCTGTCATCATAGCCACTCAGGAGGCCAGACTAGGCGAATTAGCAAGACCTTGTCTCAGAATAAAATGGAAGGAATGACAAGAGCTTGTGGTGGAGCCTGGCAGGTGTGAGGCCTGGGCTCCATCCCCAGGAGCACAAGAGGAAAAAAAAAGAGTTCATGGTCTCATCACTTTGGTGACACAGAAAATCAAGTGTTGGCCCTCAACTGAAAACCAGCACCCAGCACCCAGTGCCGTTGGAAGGATGTGCCTTCAGGCTCTGAACTCACAGTGGGCTTTACATTTAAGTGTGATTTGATGATAATTTTGGAAGACCTGAACGTCAGCTTCTTCTAATGTTAACAGTCCCAGTCTAAAAATAATTATTTAAAAACTTAGGTAGTTAATCTTGTACGTGGTCCAAATCCAAAATCACAAGCACACGGAGAAGTCAGTCTCTCTCTCTCTGCTTGTCCCTGGCCACTGCAATCTCTTCCTGGACGCAGCTGTGGTCAGCTTTGTGTTTCATCTGACCCTCAGGTCAGCAGCCAGCTCAGTGGCCTTACAGGGAGCTGGGTTGCCGGCTAGACTGCAGGACCCCGAGAACTCTGAGCCCCTGCTGCTCAGGACGGCTCTCAGCAAGGTGCTCCTTGACTTGCAGGGGTGGGGGCTGTGTCCTCACCAGCCACCCTCGCACTCAGCCTCCCGTCTCCATGACAGCACCTGATGCAGGCTACATGTGAAGTAAGGGGCTTTGTCTTGCACCGAGGTTCAACTCTGAGATTGGGCAGCACACTGCCTGGGCTGAGGTCAGGGCAGCGCGTCCTATTGGGAATGTGTCACAGGTACCACTGTGACAGACAGGTGGGTGCCCCACGCCCAGTGCCCTGAGGACCCCTGTGGGGCCCTGCCTCTTAAAGGTCCACAGCACTTCCTGGGTGGACTATAGCCCTGGGGAGCAAGCTGTCCACCTGAGCCTGGGCAGGCATCCAAACAGCACTATCCTTAGGCTGAAAATATAGCAAGTTGAAGTGCATTTTGTGCCCCAACCTACTGAACATCCCAGCCTAATAGCACAGTGCACAGTAGGGGTGGTGGCTCACAATCTTGTGGCTGGCTAGGAGCTTGTGGCTAACTGGGCACCCATAAGGCTAGCCCAGGAGAAGATCCAGATTCAACATCCCAAGCACAAGCCCACTGCCTGCGTTACCACACCTGCACCAGGAAGCCAAGGCATTGCGACCTGGACCCACGCACGCTGCGGGCCGTCGGAGCAAGTCGATCCCAAGCAGAGCTCAGGACGTGCGCCAAGCAGCCTGTGCCTGAGCTGCGGACCCACCCGGCCACCCTTGGTGTTTACTGGTGACCCTGCAGCTCTGCCAAGGAGAGGAAGAGGCCCGAGAGGAAGGCCCAGCCGGAGAGCACAGCACGTGTCACGCAGGGCTGGGCAGGTCTGCTGCTCCCCTTTCCTGTCTTGCCACTTATTCAACTCAAAGTGCCTACTGTGTGCCGGCCTCAGGGAAAGTGCCCGGTGAGCGCATGGCTGCTCTGCCAGCTTACTGGGAGATTACAAAACCCCAGCCCCACCCTGTCTGCCCTCACCCTGCTCCTGGGGACCCTCCTCCTCCTGAGCTGGGCCGGGCAGCTCCGGGCCTTGGGCTCGCTTGTGAGGTGAGTGGCTGCAAACGGGCTGCAGGGCCAGCGTCTCCTGTGAGGCCCAGCATGCAGGGGGTGCCTGTGCCTGTGCCCGGGTGTCTCCCGGGGACCCCAGCAGAGACCCTTTGCACCGTGTTGCTTCTTTCCAGGGTCGGCCCCGCCTCCCTCGTCCTGGCACCGTGGGCGTTGTCTGCTGCCCGGGGCCGCCTCTGGGCCTCTTCCCTGCCAACACGGTGTCCATCCAGAGGCTCCCGTCTTCCCGCTCCCCCGGCCCTCTCTGGGCTTTGTGGCTCAATGTGGCATCACGCAGGACAGGGGTCTGCCTGCAAGCTGGGTCCTGGATCTAGAGGAGAGCCCTAGCCTGAAGTCAGCGCTGTGGTTCCTGGAGAAGGAGGGACCACACCAGCCCCTCTCCATGCACATATGGAGCACATGCCTTTGGGCAGGCCGAGTGTGTGTCCCCCGCCTGTGTGAGGGTGTGGGAGGGGAGATGAAGGAGGCCCTGGCCCAGCCCCACACCTGGCCATGAGCATCCATGCGAATCTGCCCCGCTGCTCCCTAGATCGGCCCCTTCTCTGCAGAGTGTGCCGCCCCCCGGCCCCCGCCTGCACCCCCATCCCAGGGCTGCCGGAGTATGTGAGAAGGGCTGGCGGGGAAGTGTGAACTTGGCAGGAAGCGCAGAGTGGGGTCCTGCCACGGGCTCTGCAGACCAGCCGGGCCTCTGCAGTCTGGCTCCCCTCATCTGGCCCACAGGCCCAGGCATCCGCCCCTCTAGAGAGGAGGTTCAAACCCAAGGGTCCCCCAAGCGGGTGGCTTCGGCCAGGTGGCACTTCTGTTCTGGAGAAGGAGCCACCAGCAGGGCTGGCTTTAGCAGCAGAGTTTCGCGCTCGGGGCTCTGCTGACCTCGCCGTCCTGCACCATCCATGCCGCGGACAAAGGCACGTTGGCTCCTTCGTGTCTGTTCCCACTTGACTAGGGAGACCATATGCTTGTGCACGTGTCTGTGAGAGTATATGTGTGCACGTGTGTGTCACCTGTGGTGTGTGAATGTGGTGAGTGCGAGTGTGTGTGAGGGGTGCCTGTCCTTTCAGGGCTGGACCATGTGCAGGAGGTGAAGGTCAGGGCCAGGTCAGGGCTGGGTGAGGTGGCTTTCAGTTCCCCTGACATTGACATGCGAGGGCTGGGGACGGGGAGTCACTGCAGGGCTGAGCTGGGCGTCCTGGACAGGGCTGGTACCCCTCACGGGAGGACAGTCATGCCAAGGCCCCAAGGCCCCTGAACACCTGAGGAAGCTGTGTGTGAGGCAGAAGCCTCGGTCGGCAAAGCCACAGTGCTCGAACCCGGGAGGAAATCCGACAGTGGCCCAGGACAGTGGCCCAGGGCCCGGTGCAAGGTGACCTCAACACACGCTCCTGCCCATGCTCCTCAGGGAACTGACTTGGAATCCCACACAGGGAGCCTCCCTCTCTGGAGGGCCCTGCTCCACCTGTCCTCCACCCACTCCTCTCTGGGCCAGGCCTCGAAGTCACCAGGATGAGGACAGCTGGGGAGGCTAGGAGTCAGGGTGGCAAGGAGAGCACATGAGGGAAGTTTCTGGTGTGTTTTCTCAAACATTGCTTGGCTTTTCCTTTCTTTCTGACTGGAATGGTGATGTGATGACTCGTGTTTGGGAGGCCATCTTGTGACCATAAGGAGAGAAGCCACACAGGGAGGATCCCAGAGCAGGATGGTAGGAAAAGCCCGGGTCCTGGACACATGCTGGAGCCTCCCAATGAGCCTGGACGGCTGCCGTCTAGTTTGCTTGTTGCCCAAGAAAGGGCAGTGGGCGAGCCTGCCGCGGCTTCTGGGGGGACGGCCTGTGTAGAGGAGTCCAGGAACGGGCACCCCGCTGTTCCCCGCCTCCCCTGGTGCCCGCTGTTCCCCGCCTCCCCTGGTGCCCGCTGTTCCCCGCCTCCCCTGGTGCCCGCTGTTCCCCGCCTCCCCTGGTGCCCGCTGTTCCCCGCCTCCCCTGGTGCCCGCTGTTCCCTCTCCTCCCCTGGTGCCCGCTGTTC
>PVHX01004476.1:72500-125277 GCA_004024805.1 Geosciurus inauris | reverse complement strand
CAGTCTCAGTCTCGGATAGCCGGAGCCCTGGGCCAAGGCCCAGGCTGCAACCGCGCCTCTGCGGCCGGCGCTGAAGCCACGCCTCCTGGCTACCGCTGCCTCCCGGTGATCCTGTACTCACACATACACGAGCGAAATTCCTGCGTGGGATGTTGAGCTGCAGAATGATGCCAGGAAGCTGGCTGGAAAACGGCACCTCACATTTTCTTTATCTATTCAACTGCTGAAGGCCACTTAGGTTGGTTCCATAGCTTGGCTATTGTGAATTGAGTTGCTATAAACATTGAAGTGGCTGTTTTACTCTAGTATGCTGTTTTTAAGTCCTCTGGGTATATACTGAAGAGTAGGATAATTGGATCAAATGTGGTTCCATTCCAAGTTGTCTGAGGAATCTCCATGCTGCTTTCCAGAGTGGTTGTACCAATTTGCAGTCCCACCAGCAATGTATGAGGGTACCTTTTTCCCCACATCCTTGCCAACATTTATTGTTACTTGTATTCTTGATAATTGCCATTCTGACTGGAGTGAAATGGAATCTTAGTGTAGTTTTGATTTGCGTTGCTCTAATTGCTAGAGATGTTGAACATTTTTTCATATATTTGTTGACCAATCATATTTCTTCTACTGTGAAGTGCCTGTTCAGTTCCTTTGCCCATTCATGACTGGATTATTATTATTTTTTGGTGTTATATTTTTTGAGTTCTTTATATATTCTAGAGATTGATACTTTATCTGAGGAGCAGATGGCAAAGACTTTCTCCCATTCTGTAGGCTCTCTTTCTCTCTTCATGTTCTTGATTATTCCCTTTGCTGTGAAGAAGCTTTTTAGTTTGATACTATCCCATTTATTGATTTTTGTTTTGGTACTGGGGATTGAACTCAGGGGCACTCGACCACCGAGCCACATCCCTAGCCCTATTTTTTGTGTTTTATTTAGAGACAGGGTCCCACTGAGTTGCTTAGCATCTGGCTGTTGGTGAGGCTGGCTTTGAACTCATCATTCTACTGTCTCAGCCTTCCCAAGTGCTGGGATTTACAGGTGTGTGCCACCATGCACAGCCCATTTATTTATTCTTGATTTTACTTCTTGTGCTTTAGAAGTCTTGTTGAGGAATTTTGCTCCTACGCTGACATGGTATTCCCCACTCATTTTTATTTTTTATTTTGAGACAAGTTCCCATTAAGTTGCTTAGGGCCTCACTAAGTTGCTGAGGCCAGCTTTGAACTTGCAATCCTCCTGTCTCAGCCTCCTGAGTGACTGGGATTACAGATATGCACCACTGTGCCCAGCCCAAGATATCTTAACAGTTATGTGGGCTGGGAACGTAGCTCAGTGGTAGAACCCCTACTGGGTTTAACCCCCAGTACCAGAAAGAAAAAAGAGAAAGGAAGATGTTGAGGAGCACAGGAAGAATGTTACAAATTGCTCAGTCCTAAGGAAAGGTTGTTTTTTTTTTCTTTTCAATTTTTTTTAGAATTCATATTCCTATTTGCCAGTCTGGTAGGTTTATTGCAGCTATTGTGATACTGACAAAGTTGTTTGTTCAGAAAAGCAGGGGTTTGGTCTGGTTCGTTGCTCAGTAACATCTGCTGAGTATTAGGTGACGGAGGGGGTTTAATGGAGCCTCTAGGCCAGGCAACCATCCGACACTTGCATCACCTTTACGACATCCCTACACACTGCAGGATGGTGTGGTTGAGTATCTCCAGAGAAGAAAACATTTCCATCTCCTGAGGTATAGCCAGGTGTGAACAGATCTTAAGTTAAAAAGTTCTTCTATATCAAGAAATGAGAGACAAAGTGATAATGAATAATTTGAAGGAAGAAATAATGGATTTTAAACACTTTTTTTCAATCCTTGCATCATAATCACTAATAAACATTTCCTAACTACAGCTCCAGGCTTTGTGACAGGATGTGTGGCAATAGAAACAGGTGCTTGCTGTGATTCGTTCAAAGCAATCACAGTCAAAGTAGGGAGACAAGATACTATTCCAGGCATGCTTCTGCCTTGGGACGCTGTACTTCCTGCTTCCTGTGCCTGCAATCTTCTTCCTCCAAACACAGCACCGTTCACTCTCTTACGTCATCTTTCTTGTGTTACCACCTAGGTGGGGCCTTCACTGGCCACCCTATTTCAAGTGGTATTACCCAGCCCTCTCTGTTCGGCTTCCCGGGCTGTTTTTCTCCAGAGCACTCATTGTTTGATATACTGTTAGGATTTTAAAATCGATTTATTTTTTCATTTCATTTCACTTTTCATGCTGTAGAATGAATGTGCACATACAAACAATAGTTTAAACACATATGTCATTACTGTCGAGCGAACAGGGCAAACACTATATGCTCCATTGGGTAGGGTAGGGGTGACTCACCTTCCTTTCTCACCTAGTGACAACTCATTTCGAAGATGGTTCTAAAGAACTTTTAAAAAGAAAATGTCAGTCTCAGAACTCAATACCCCAAAGTGTGACCCTGTGGTCTACTGAGTCTGTCAACCTGAAGGAAATAGAGAAACTATGGGGGTAGACAAGTCTCTCTGACCTTTTCCTGCCTTTCTTGCCAGAGCCATGAAAAGCATTCTTCCTTCTCCCAGGAAGACTCTCTTGTGGCAATTACTGTGTTCAGAGAGGAAGAATGAAGACCCAGAGACAGAATTGGCAAGTGGACCTTGCTAAGCTCCACCCATTTGACTACCATTTGGCAATTGAACTTCTACATGACTGTCCATTCTGCATCGAACTGAGACACAGCATATGTAGTTTTCCTCTTTCTTTCTTTCTTTTCTTTTCTTTCTTTCTTTCCTTGAATTTAATCCAGGGGTACTCTATCAGTGAGCTACATCCCCAGATCTTTTTCTTTTTTATTTTGAGACAGGCTCTTGTTAAGTTGCTGAGGCTGGCCTCAAACTTGTGAGCCTCCTGCCTCAGCCTTCTGTGTCACTGGGGTTACAGGCATGCTTCCTAAATCATGTCGGACTTTGATTAAATAAGTTGGTTATGTTTTTCTCTTATTATTCTATCTTTTGTTATAAGAGTGTCCACTGTGAACCTTTATACCCAAAGGACTTAAAATCAGCATACTACAGTGATGCAGCCACATCAATGTTTATAGTAGCTCAACTCACAATTGCTAAATTATGGAACCAACCTAAGTGTCCTTCAGCAGATGAATGGATAAAGAAAATGTGGGCACATTGTATGCATGCCTGTAATCCCAGCAGCTCAGGAGGCTGAGGCAGGAGGATTGAGAGTTTAAAGCCAGCCTCAGCAACAGTGAGGCGCTAAGCAACTCAGTGAGATCCTGCTCTAAATAAAATACAAAATAGGTCTGGGGATGTGGCTCAGTGGTCGAGTGCCCCTGAGTTCAATCCCTGGTACCCACCCACCACCAAAAAAAAAAGAGAAGAAAATGTGGTATATATACCCAATGAACTATTACTCAGCCTTAAAACAGAATGAAGTGATGGCACTTGCTGGTAAATAGATAGAGCTGGAGAATATCATGCTAAGTGAAATAAGCCAGTCTCCAAAATCCCAAAGCTAAATGTTTTCTCTGATATGTGGATGCTAATTCACACTAAGGGAGTGGGGTTAGGAAAGAATGGAGTTGCTTTAGATTAGGTAGAGGGAAGTGAAGGGAGGGGAGGGGGTATGGAGGTAGGAAGGAGAGTGGAGTGAATCAGCCATTATTACCCTATGTGCATATATGACTACATGACTGGTGTAATTCTACATCATGTACAACCAGAAATGAGAAGTTAAATTCCATATATGTACCATGTGTCCATGTGTATTCTACTGCCATATACAATTAGAACAAATTTTTAAAAATCTAAAAAAAAGGGGATAAATAAAAATGAAAAGCAGGGAAAAGGCAGAGTGAAAGAACCATGTTAGAAGGAGGAATAAACTCTTGTCAGTAAAATATTAAAGTGATAAGAATGAAAAAAGAAGTGTCAGCCATGAACCTTCCTTACCTTGGGTGAGGAAAAGGCATTACTTTTCCTTCTCTATGAAAGTCTTAATTTTATTGTATAGTGCTCTGTTTTTATATCATTATAAAATATTTTGTTTTTATTAAAATATTTTCGTGTTACTATAGGTTAATCTTAATGGTTTTCTAGTATAAATAATGCTGTAATGAAGATCTTTATAGACAAATATTTTCTGAGACTGAATATTTTCTTAAAGTGATTTTTCTAAAATAGGAATTACAGACTAAAAGTTTTAGAGCTTTTGTTTGTATGCTTTTAATTTTTTCAAAAGGAAACAGGAGAGTAGAAAGACTAGTAAAACAGATTCCAATTTTTAATCACCTAGGTTTTATAGCTATTAACATTTTGCAATATTTGCTCCATGTATTTAAAAAATAGTTTTGAAAAATCTCTAACAGATAAGGGTTTTAAAGGCCATTTAAAAATCATAACCATATTAGAATATTCACACACAATAAAACAAATAATAATTCCTTAATATCATGTTCGACTTTTCCTAATTGTCTCAAAACATCTTTTTACAGTTGATTTGATTGAAACAAGATTCAAATAAGGTCCACACATTGATTTGGTTGTTTTGTCTCTTAAGTCTCCTTTAACCTTTAATACTTTTCCTTCCTTCTTTCCCCTCAAGTCATTTATTTGTTGAAGAAAATGGAGAATTGATCACATAGAATTTCCCACACTCTAATTTTGTCTGATAGCACCCACATGGGATTACGTAACACATTCTTCTATCCATTGTGTTTTCTGTGACTTTCGAGCAGCAGGTTCTCAGGCTTTAGGTGGGGGTTTGCTTAACAAGAGCTCCTGGGCCCACCCCTAGAGCTTCTGGATCAGTGGACCTGGGTGAGCAGGACCATTTGCATTTTTTAAAAAAATATTTTTTTGTTAGTTGGTGATGGACCTTTATTTATGTGGTGCTGAGAATCGAACCCAGGGCCTCACACATGCTAGGCAAGTGCTCTACCACTGAGCCACAACCCCAGAACCCATTTGCATTGCTAGCACATTTCTGGATGATGCTGATGCTGATGGTCCAGAAACCTCTGCTCTGGGGGAAAGATCAGATCCCTTTGAAAGCATGGTCAGGGGCTGGGGCTCCGTGGTAGAGCACTTGCTAGGCATATGAGAAGCCCTGGGTTCAATCCCCATCACTGAATAAATAGATGAATATAGACGAATGGGTAGATTCACAACTACACACACACACACACACACACATAGCTCAAAGCCTGGCACCCTGGCATTTGAGGGAAAAGCAGAAGCAGGAAGGAAGTCTCTCTCTGACCTTCTCCCACTCTTCTCATTTGAGAAGTTCCCTCCCGACATACCTGGAGGACACAGTTCTCCTCATCTCTGAAGAAGGGACACAGAAGACACTGAAAGACAGACTTTGCTAAACCCTGTGCCCCTCCCACTAGCTCCTTGTGTTCAATCATATTTCACAAAGATTCCTTCTTCATCAAACTCAGTATAAAAATATACAAGCTTTCCTGTTTCTTTAGACCTTCCTTTATTTTTTTTTATTTTTATTTTTTGGCATTGGGGAGTGAATCCAAGGGTGATTTACGACTGAACGACATCATCAGCCATTTTTACTTTATTTTGAGACAGGTCTCCCTACATTGCCCAGGCTGGCCCTAAACTTGTGATCTCCCGCCTCATCCATCTTAATCTCTGGGATGAATGTGTGCGCCACTCTACCTTGCTATTTAGTGTTTTTAAAATTATCAGTATCTATGGACTTGCTTCATATTAAATATCATTATTCATATATGTGAATAATACAAATCTATAACATTCACGTGTGTGTGTGCATATGTGTGTGGGGGGAGGGAGGATACTGAAGATTGAATCCATGGCCTCACACATACTAGGCAAATGCTCTATTACTGAGCTACAGCCTGACCTTCAATGTACTAGACATATTTTCCAGCTTATTACTTTATTTTTCGATTATTATTTAAGCCTTTATTTATTTATTCACTTATTTTTTTTCTGATACTAGGATCAAACCTTAGCAAGTACTTTTTCATATCCCCAGACTTTTTTTTTTTGGTACTGGAGATTGAACTCAGGGGCACTCGACCACATCCCCAGCCCTATTTTGTGTTTTATGTAGAGACAGGGTCTCACTGAGTTGCTTAGCGCCTCGCCATTGCTGAAGCTGGCTTTGAACTTGCGATTCTCCTGTCTCAGCCTCCCTAAGTGCTGGGATTATAGGCTTGCGCCACTGTGCCCAGCTCATATCCCCAGACTTAAACCTTAAAGATTTTTTTTAAACTTTAAGTTGCATCGTGAAACATTTTGACCTATTTTTTTTTTAGAATTTCTTCCATTACTTTGTATAGTCCTGTCCAATCTGAGAAAATTAGCTATTCATATATAAGATCTAGTTTTTACCTGCCTACTTGTTTACTGTATAGCTAATTATGGCATTCAAATGGAATTCGTCTGCATGTTCTAGAAGGATTCTTATTTTCAAGAAGTGCAGAGTACAATGGGATTTGGGGAGGACTCCCCGGATGCCTGGATTTGCTGTTGGAGAGACAGCACAGTACACATCAGATGACTTATCTGTGAACCATGGAAACGTTTTGAAAAGGTAAAGCAGACAATACACTGAAGAATCATTTGTCACAAGTAATTGCAGGCAGTCAGCAAGAGCTGGGAGAGTACATGAATCATGACGTAAGAACTGTGAAGGGCAGGCGTTTGAGTCCCGTCAGCGGCTATTACTGAGCAGGCTGGTCCTCGAATGAGACACAAATTTTATGCCAAGAGGGGCAAGTCTAGAGAACAAATCATTCTGGTTTGTGTCCCAGCTTCTGTAAGACAGGTATTTTTTCATAGATCTTTGCTTTCTCACTTCTTGAATGTCTAAAATCCATAGTTCACATTTCTTTAATTTAAAAATATTTTTAGCCAAGTGTGGTGGTGCATGCCTGTAATCCCAGTGGCTTGAGAGGCTGAGGCAGGAGGATGGTAGGTTCAAGTCAGCCTTAGCAATTTAGTGAGGACTTAAGCAACTTAGTGAGATCCTGTCTTAAAATAAAAAGGGATGGGTATGTGGCTCAGTGGTAAAGGACCCCTGGGTTCAATACCTGGCACTGAAAAAAAATTTTTTTAATTGATAAAAATGTATTTGTTTACCATGTACAACATTTTGGTTTGTTTGTTTTTGGTACTGGGAATTGAACTCAGGGGCACTTGACCACTGAACCACATCCCCAGCCCTATTTTGTGTTTTGTTTAGAGACAGGGTCTCACTGAGTTGCTTAGCACCACGCTGTTGCTGAGATTGGCTTTGAACTCCTATCTCAGCTTCCTAAAGTGCTGGGATTACAGGTGTGTGCCAGTACGCCCGGTTCATGTACAACATATTGTCTAAATTTGTGTGCATTGTGAAATGGCTAAATTGAGCTAATGAACATATGCAGTAACTCACATACTTATTTAAAATCTCAGAGAAATTTTCAACATCATAGTACATTTTTATTAACTAGGTATCATGTTATAATAGATCTCTTGAATTTATTCTTCTTTTTTTTTGTACTGGGGGTTGAACTCAGGGGCACTCGACCACTGAGCCACATCCCCAGCCCTACTTTGTGTTTTATTTAGAGATGGGGTCTCACTGAGTTGCTTAGCACCTCGTTGTTGCTGAGGCTGGCTTTGAACTTTCAATCTTCCTGTCTCAGCTTCCCCAGCCACTGGGATTATAGGCTTGCGCCACGGTACCTGGTGAATTTATTGCTCTTTATGTAAAGGATATTTTCAACTGTTTGATCGAAAATCAAATCAATCAATCTCCTCCTCCCACCTTCAGCCCCTAGTAACCACTATTCCACTCTCTGCTTCTATTGGTTTAACTTTTTTTTTTTTTAATAAAACATTCCACACATAAGCCGGGCACAGTGGTGCATGCCTGTAATCCCAGCACTTTGGGAGGCTGAGACAGGAGAATCGTGAGTTCAAAGCCAGCCTTAGCAACAGTCAGGTGCTAAGCAACTCAGTGAGACCCTGTCTCTACATAAAACACAAAATAGGGCTCGGGATGTGTCTCAGTGGTCAAGTGCCCCTGAGTTCAATCCCCAGTACAAAAAAAAAATCACATATAAATGAAATCACCTGGTATCTGTCTTTTTTCTTTATTTGCCTTAACATGAGTCTTTCAGTTTCATACATGTTGTTATAAATGACAGGAGTTCCTCTTTTTTAAGGTTGAATACTATTCCATTGTGTGTATATACTGCATTGACATTATTCATTTGTTGGTAACACTTACATGGATTCCATAGCTTGGCCATTGTGAATAGTGCTGCAGTGAAAGTGGTTGTGCAGATTTGTCTTTGACAACCTGATTGCATTTACTTTGAACATATGCCTAGTAGTGGGGTTCTTAGGTAAATTGGAGATATATATATATATAGATATATAGACATATAGACATAAAATTATGTATTATCTAACCCATGGGCTTGCATATGCTAGGTGAATGTTCTACCACTGGTCTGTACTCAATGCCCTTGTACTTTCAATTTTTTGAGAAAACTCCATATAATTGATATTTCTACCAACGACATGCCAGGATTCCCTTTTCTCTACGCCATCTCCAACATTTGTTACCTTGTTTTTTTTTTTTGGTACTGGGGATTGAGCCCAGGAGTGCTTTACCACTGAGCTATATCTCTAGCCCTTTATATTTTTTATTTTGAGACAGGGTCTCACTAAGTTGCTTAGGGCCTCATTAAGTTGCTGGGGCTGGCCTCAAACTTGTGGTCCTCCTGTCTCAGCCTCCTGAGTGGCAGGGATTATAGGTGTACACCACTGTGTGCAGCTGTTACCTTTTATCTTTTTGGTAATAGCCATTCTAACAGGTGAGAGGTGATATCTCATTGTGGTGTTAATTTTTATTTGATGATTAGCGGTGCTGAACATTTTTTGGTGTACTTAGCAATTTTCATGTCTTCTTTGAGAAATGCCTATTTAGGGTGTTAGTCCATTTTAAAATCAGGTTATCATCTTGCTGTTAGGTTGAGTTCCTTATATAGTTTGGATATCAACTTTCCAATTATATTGATCTCTCTTCATCTCTTGGTTGAGGAGAAAATCTATTGGTGTGAGAAATCTGGTTTGTGCAAGTTTTGTGTACTATTGGGATGTGAAGCATCGCTACAGATGGCACTGGTAGAAAAAAACCCTGTTGGGCTGGGCCTGCAGCTTAGTGGTAGAGCACACACCTCGCACCTATGAAGCCCTGGGTTTGAGCCTCAGCTTTATTTATTTATTTATTTATTTATTTATTTATTTATAAAAATAAATAAATAAAGGTATTGTTTCCATCTACAATTAAAAAATACATATATTAAAAAAGAAACAAAACCCTGTCATCTCTGGGGTTCAGTGGGATTCGAGAAGCCTGCATAAATGTCAAACATCCAAAGTCTTTCTTTCTAATAGATAAATAAAGTGCAACTTTAGTTAATAAAAGTGTTTTATTCATGCTGTAACCCTTTAAAAAATGCTGAAATATCTTCTCCTTTCACCCCAGATCCTTGCCTTGCACTTGGGGAGAGGGCGTCCATACTGTTGTGGATTCTGGCCCCATGAAAAGCACTTAGAGTCTACCTACACTTTGTGTGTCAACATCCTCTATGCCCCATAAAAATATGGTCAAAGGAGAAAATGATATAATATTAAACAACTATTGTGATTCAACTTATGAATATATTTTACTTTATTTGTTACTGATTTCCACAATGTAGCTGTTTTTCCCATCGTACTGATAGTCAACTGAGTTTCCAAGGAACTGAGTAATTTATCCAAAGTTATGTGGCTCTGTGGAAGGATGAACAGGAATCAAAACTTTGATCTGTGTAAGCCCAAAGTATGTACTTTCTCCTTCACTCTGTTCATGTTTGAATCCCTTTTCTCCAGAGCCAAACAGCAACATTCTACAGGGACCACACAGAGGAGGAGAATGTGCCAGTTAGGGATGAGGATGAGCTGGGGTGTTCACGTCTAGTTCAAAGGCGGCAGCTGCTAATCCATTTCAGCAGTTGTTCCAGATGTTGCTATTCTGAGATGTAGATCCAGGGTTTTGGGCTGGAGGTGTGGCTCAGTGGTGAAGTGCTCGCCTTGTTTGCAGGAGGCTGTGGATTTGATCCCCAGCATAGCTGAAAAAAAAAGTCACTATCCAATGGAAAGCGAATGCCATATACACATGTAATTTAAAATTTTATAGTACTCACATTAAATAAGTAAAGTTGAAATTAATTTTAGTACGTTTTATTTATCCTAATATATCAAAAATATTATTTTAACATGTAGTGGATATAAAAATTATTGATGAGATTTTTTACTTCAAGGACACATCAGTTTTAGCTTGCTGTACTTCAAATGCTCCATAACCCCATTTGACCAATAGATACCATATTGAGCAGTATGAGAACAGAAGCTGCAAATATCTCCCAGATGAGACTTATTTACCCAGGAATTTCTTCTCCACCAGGAAATTATCTTTTATACTAGCTGTTCTTAGAGTCTGTCATCAACTGTGTTTTTCCTTTGTCAGGAGGAAGGGATTTTCTCATTCTTTCATCTACTAGAGAACTTAATGTGTTAGGATCAACTGGTGAGCAAATTTGCTTCAATATCTTAGGGTTTGCATTGAATCATTTCTAAATAAACATGAATTTGTTCAATTTTAAACTGATACTGTTCTGAAACAGACTATTTAACATGTATATAAATTCAATTATACATGTATATAAATTCAATCTAAGAAGTGGTTTATTAGAATCATCAATTTGCTGTTGAGATGCAGTAATTTCATTTTAAGGAGCAACTGGATAAAAACTTGAAAAGATTTGGAATAGCGTAGGAAATTTTGAATTGGTATGACATTGTGACAGGTGTCTTAGCTTGGGCTGTTGTAACAAAACATCATAGATTGGATGGCTTAATGACAGAAATTTGTTTCTTCACAATTCTGGAGCCTTGGAATCTGAGATGGAAGTGCTATCAGGTTAAGGGCTCTCATGCTGGTATGCCGAAGGCCACCTCCTCATTGTGTCCTCACAAGGTGTGAGAGAGAGATTTCTGGTGTCTTCTTGTGAGAACACTAATCCTACAGGATCAGGTCCCTGCCTTGTGTCCTCATTTCACCTTAAAAATTTTAATAACGTCCATAAAGACTTCCTCTCCAAATACAGCCACATTGGGCATCAGGGGTTCAACACACAAATTTTGAATGACATGTTTAGTCTACAGTAATAGGTCTCAGGGATAGACTAAGAGTTTCATTTTCTTTTCTTGTGTTTATTTTATTTTATCTATTTTTTAGCATGCTATTTTCCAACTCCATCCATTTACCAGAAAATACCATAATTTTATTCTTCTTTAAAGCTGAGTAATATTCCATTGACTGTATATATCATGTTTTCTTTATCTATTCATCTACTGAAGGGCACCTAGGTTGGTTCCACAGTTTAGTTATTGTGAATTGAGCTGCTATAAACACTGAAGTGGCTGTGTTACTGTAGTAGGCTGATTTTAAGTCCTTTGGAGGAGTGGGATAGCTGGGTCAAATGGTGCTTCCATTCCAAGTTTTCTAAGGAATTTCCACACTGTTTTTCAGATTGGTCTCATGTTTATTTTAGACCTTTTCAAATCATGTCAGACTCAGAATCAGAACCAAAAGGGACCATTAGGTCCTGTTGACAGGACCCTTATTATCAATTAGTGGTAGAGGTAAGTCAAGCACCTATCTTCCTTTGCACTGTTCTTTCTACTATTGTGTCCTTCCTTCATTGACTCACTCTATAAAAATTGAGCACCTACTATGTGCCATGTTACTGGGGAAGCAAAGATTTAGACCTAGCCTTTTGGCACAGTATCCCAGGTCTCTTTTATGCTAGCCTTAGTCCCACTAGAAAATATATTAGACTCTATCTAGTACTAATTTTAATGATAATAGCTCTTAGTCCCTAAACACAAGAAGTATATCATGTTGTGTCAAGCACTTTGCGGCACATTGTCTATTATTTATCCTTATAACAAGTGTGTGAAAATTTATTGCATGCTTGTTTTACAAATTGGGAAAAATAACCAAGGTTATGGCTTAGAAAGCAACTAGACTAATTCAGGCCTGATTTCAGAGCCCAGGCTTTTCTAGGTATAATGGAAATATTCTCTTTGGGACTTGTCAACATATCATATAAATATTGTTAGCTTTTTGAGACTGATCTAGTGTGTAGGACATAGATCCAACATTTTTAAGCTCAAGTTAAATTAGTTTCACTTGAGGTAGGGGGAAGAGCCTGTGTGCACAGTGACCTTGAGAAGGGAGTCTGCCTATATAGGGGAGAAAACATTATTTTTCTTACCCATCACTGGATTCATGGCTGAGAACTTTATAACACAAGACAAATTAATATGAGAAAAGCATACAGATTTTTTTGGTATTAGTTTGTTGTTGTTGTTGGTTTTTTTTTGGTACCAGGGATTGAACTCAGGGGCACTTGACCACTAAGCCACATCCCCAGCCCTATTTTATATTATTTTATTTAGAGACAAGATCTCACTGAGTTGCTTAGTGCCTCACCATTGCTGAGGTTGGCTTTGAACTCGTGATTCTCCTGTCTCAGCCTCCCAAAGTGCTGGGATTACAAGCATGTGCTACCACATCCAGCTTATTTTATATTTGTTTTATGTGACATGGGAGCCTTATGAAAGGAAGATCTAAAGAAACATGGAAAACTTTTTTTTTGACAGCTATGCAGAAATTTGACTGGAGGACAGTGGGGCAAATTCAGTAAAGCCCATTTGCTCAATGGGTCAGTTAGCTTCCTATCATTGTAACAAATGTCTGAGACAGTTAACTAATAAAGGGGAACAATTTAATTTTGGCTTATAGTTTTGAAGATTCTAGTCCATGATTAATTGACCCTGTTGCTTTGGGGCCTAAGGTAAAACACTGTATCATGGTGGGAGAGAGTGGTGGAACAAAAATACTCACCTCAGGGCCAGGAAGAAAAAAGAGGAAGAGAGGGGGCTGGGGTAACACTGTCTCTTTTAAAAGCAGGCCCCCAGGGGCTGGGGTGGTGGCTCAGTGGTAGAGCACTTACCTAGCATGTGTGAGGCAATGGGTTTGATTCTCAGCACCACATATAAGTTAATGAATAAAATAAAGGTATTGTGTTCATCTACAATGAAAAAAATATTTTTTAAAAAAGCAGGCCCCCAATAACCTAAAGACCTCTCTCCATGCCCCACCTCTTAAAGGTTCCATCATCTTACAATAGCACCACACTGGGGACCAAGCCTTCAGCACACAGGCCTTGACATTTCAGATCCAAACCACAGCATTCTGGTTGTTCCCTAAGTCCCTTCATCCTCAGAGATAAGGGCATTTCTTTCATTTCCCTCTGTAGAGGGAAGACCCCCTCTGGATTGAGGGTCTTGTGACCTACTTGAGAAGAAGGTCAGAGAATTTCTTTTATGGTCTGCTTCAATGGAGAAGGGTAGGAGAGACCTTCCTGTTTTTGCTGTTTTTTCAAATGCCAAGGTGCCATTTTTTGGGGTGGTATGTCCTGAAGTCCATCGCTTCGTGTGTGTGCGTGTGTATGTGCATGTGTGTGTGTGTGTTCCTGGGGAACCCAGGGGCATTGTACCATGGAGCTATATCCCCAGCTCTTTTCATTTGTTATTTTTAAAATTTTGAGACAGGTTCTCACTAAGTTACCTAGGCTGGCCTAGAACTTGCAATCCTTCTTAGCTCCCCCGGTAGCTGAGATTACAGGTATGCCATCATGTGTGGCTAACCTGTTTTTCAGAAAAGGAAAGTTAGGTTCAGAGAGGTGACTTTTTATTCAGGCCCATCAGCTGGGAGGTGGCAAAACTAGTATCTGAATACACATCTGCTGAGATGACACTCTGGACAACCTGAGAAGCATCGCTGAGGCCATGGCAAGGCTGTTTCTCAGACTCTTTTCTTCCTGCCATGTCTCTACAGGCTGTCTAAACTTCTGTCCCAAACAAGGGGACCAGGTGGAGCGAAGGGGAAACGTGAGGTGGGAATCAAAGAGGCCCATTGAATCTAGCACTTCAACTGCAGAGACAGGGAGAGGATGGGACTGAGTTGGAAGCAGAGGGACTGCGACACATCAGCCAGCTGGAGCGAGAGGTTCTGGAGGGAAACATGAGACCTGCCTGGAGAGAGTCCCTGGGACGGCCAGGCCCTTTATAGGCACTTTGTGGCTTTCACTATGAGTGAGGAGGGAGCAATTAAGGTCCCTAAGCCAGATTGGCCACCTGTCGCCCCTTATCACCATTTCATTTGGTTAACACCTAGTCCCTCAGGGGGCCTGTGGTGAAGTCTACACTTGCCACACCCTGGGTGAAGTTCTGCCCGTGCTCTGCAACCCCATGTCTCAAGGTATTTAATTTAGTTGTGGGTTAAAAGTGGTCAGTTTAGGGTTGGGGAAGTGGCTCAGGGTTAGTGTGTCTGCCTGGCATACATGAAACCCTGGGTTCAGTCCTTAGCACTGCAAATAAAGATATACAACAGTGTTTCTTGCTTTGTTTAGGTACCTGTGAGTAAATAAGCAAAAAACTAAACAAACAAAAAAACTGGTCAGTTTTTAGGTGGTCAGTAATGCAGGTATGCAACATTATTGAGGAAATATTTTTCCACTGAACACTGACTTTGTTGTGGATTTTTTTTTTTTAAATTTCAGAACCCCTATGTGACATAAGAAAAGAGCTTAATTCATTCAGTCAGAGTTGAGCGGAGGCTGGACTTATATTAGTGAGATATTTGCCACCACAGAGCTGGCTTGGAGTTGGAGTTGATGGAGGGGGGAAGCAATAATGTAATACACACAGTAAGTAAACAAACTGTGTAGTATGTTAAAAGTGATAAGGGAGTAAAACAGGAAAAAGTGGAGCAGGGCAAAAGGGATGGGGTGAATTGCAATTTTGTTTTGGTTTTTGATATTGAACCCAGAGCCCCACACATTCTAGGCCAGTGCTCTACTGCTGAGCTGCATCCCCAATCCCTGGGCTGCAGTGTGAACTAGGATGGCTATTAGATTTACAATTGCCTACTAGAAATATCGATCAGAAAAGGCCTGTAATCCCAGTGGCTCAGGAGGCTGAGGCAGGAGTATTGCGAGTTCAAATCCAGCCACAGCAAAAGCAAGGCACTAAGCAACTCAGTGAGACCCTGTGTCTACATAAAACACAAAAATAGGGCTGGGGATGTGGCTCAGTGGTCGAGTACCACTGAGTTCAATCCCAAGCACTGCCTTTCCCCACCCCCCAAAAAAGAAAAGTGCAGTTAGAGACAAGGCAATAGCGTGTGGTAAAGGGATGCAGAAGGGTTGGGAATCGCAACCTCTAACTGTGTGGTCATTAGAATTAGACTTACCTCGGTCTGACCATCACAAAGCAGCCCCATGTCATTATTTTCATTTTATATATTAGAAAATAGAATTTCTCAGATTTATCTTCCTTCTTTCTTTTTTCTGTCCCTTCCGTATCCCTCCCTTTTCTTTCATTCTTCCTCCTTCCTTATTTCTTTTTTCCTACCTTCCATTTTTTTTGAATCAAAACAATTAGAAGCCGTGGTGCCTGTCCTCAAGAAACTTATGATCTAGTCAAGAAATAAATAAAACCCACAATTTGAGAGCAATAGGTCAATGACACTATAAATAAACTGTGTTCTTTAAAATGACTGGAGTAAATGTATGATCAGAACAGAGAGGGGGCCTGGGGATGTAGCTCAGTGGTAGAGCACTTGCCTAGTATCCGTGAGGCTCTGGGTTCGAATCCCAGTACTGCAAAGCAACATGAAACAGAGCCGGGTTATTTGAGCAATGTTCTGGGGGTGGGAGGGTTATCTGGGAAGGAACTAATGGTAGAAAGGGAGGCAAACACCCTGGGGAATTGCACAAGGAAGTTCTTGGAGGCAGGATTTAGGCAGGATGTGCTCAAGGATTTGTGGTAAGATTGGCTTGGACAGAGTGGACAGATTTAGTTGGGAGAATGACCTTGGAGGAATAATGGAGCCGAGGAGCATAAATTAAGTGTAAATTTAGGATGGAGAGTGCTGGTCTGAGGGGTTAGATTTTTTTCAATACTTCACTGCAAGAGCTTAGAAGTGGGAACTCTCTAAATCTTAGTTAAGCCACTGAACCATGTTGAGTGAAGAAATGACCTCTCCTACCTTTCCAAAATTCAGAAATCACATACTGTTCCCAGACTTGTGATTTACTGTATGAATTAGAATACACGGTATATTCTGAGGGGGACAGTGGTGAGCAGGGAGACAGACTATCTTTAGTTGTCTTTGAGTCCATCCCCTCCCCTCCCTGTCATTTGCAGTCTCCCTCTGTTGCCTGTTGACTCTTTCTGTCTCTCTGGTGGTGTTCTTCCTGGTTTGACGTTTCTTTCATAGTCAACATACCACATTGACTCTCTTTGAAGTTCAGGAGAAAGTTCAAGATTGAGACACAGCTTTCAAAGAACTGAAGCAGGGAATTTAGATCAGAGTGCCCTTAACCTCCACCTCAATGTCCCTCGCAGCTCTGCAGTAATAGAGTTCTTTATACTTCAACTCCTGCGTATTTTAGTCTTTATGTCTCTGCCCATACATTTCGAGCAGCCTCCAAGTTGACTCCGAATGGACCGCGCAGTTCGCCACACGTCCTGTTGAGTACTTTCCCCTCCCAGGAGGGGAATTCTTTTTTCTTGGCTACATGATCCAAGCTTATTTCTCTCTAGATACATCTTAAAATCTCTTATTTGTGGGTGTTTTCGATTCTTATTTCTTTCTTTTTTTTGGGCTGTTTCTGCTGCGGGTGTTGCTCACTGCTGTGGCGCTGGGATGATGATAAGATGTGAGTGCTCTGTGGCTCCTGGCAGTTGACACCCCAGCTCCACTCTGTTACTCCTGATCCATAGAGTCCCTGTCTGTGATGGGATGGGACAGAGATAATGTAGGAAAATGTAAAATCCAGACAAAACCCTACTTAGCCAATTATTTCTGTGTATACTCATATGCAATATATATATATATATATATATATATATATATATATATATATATATATATATATATATAAAGAGTTTTTTTTAGCTGGGAGCAGTGGTGCACACCTGTAATCCCAGTGGCTTGGGAGGCTGAGGCAGAAGGATCGCGAGTTCAAAGCCAGCCTCAGCAACTTATTGAGGCATTAAGCAACTCAGCGAGACCCTGTCTCTAAATAAAATACAAAAAATAGGGCTAGGGATGTGGCCCAGTGGTTGAATGCCCCTGGGTTTAATCCCTGGTACCAAAAAAATTAAAAAAAAAATAAAAAAGGAGTTATGTTAGAGAAGTGCATAGGATCATGTAGAAGAGGGTTCATTGTGGGGTATTAGATGAAAAAAGAGGTAATGGGAATTAAAAAAAAACTTGTCTATTTGCTGTAAAGACAAACACTAAAGTTTCAATGAAGGCTATTTCTAGATGGTAGAATTATCAGTAATTATTTGTCTTTATTTTTGTCTGTATATTCTACAACTAATATGTTATCTTTTTAAATGTGTGTATGTTGCTGGGATTTGAACCCAGGGCCTTGAATGTGCTAGGCACATGCCCTACTTTGGACTTGAAATCCCAGCCTCCATGTTAATTTATTTTATTTTATTTTATTGGTATGGGGATTGAATCCAGAGGTACTTAACCACGGAGTCACATCCCCAGCTCTTTTTATTTATTTATTTGATACAGGGCCTCTCTAATTGTTAGAGTCTCATTAAATTGCTGAGGCTGGCCTCTAACTTTTGATTTCCCTGCTTCAGCCTCTGGAGTTGCTAGGATCACAGATGTGCGACCCCATGCCCCATCCCATGTTACCTTTTTAGTAAGGAAAAGAGCCAGTGTTATTTTCCCCCAAAAGGTGATCTTGATTGGTTATTATACAGACTTAATTTCCTTTCTTTCTCTTTCTTTTCTTTTGTAATACTAGGGATTGAACCCAGGGCCTCTGCTTGCTAGGTAAGCCCTCTGTCACTGAGCTACATCTTTTACCTCTAGCCCCCTCACTTGCCTTTCTTTAAAATTTTGAGACAGGGTCTCACTAAGCTTTTCTGGCTGGCCTCGAACTTGGAATCCTCCTGTCTCAACTTCCTGAGAAACTGAGATTACAGGCGTGCACCACTGTGCAAATCTGCAGCATGGATTTACTTATCTAAACAAGAGTATTGTAGTTTGAACATCTATCTTAGAAGCAAGCAACAACAAACTAACCATCTGTCATTTCACTCTCTGTCCTTCTACCAGAGTTGCTGACAAGCCCAGAGTGGATTTAAAGTTGTTTACTTATTCATTCATTTCTTTATTTAAGAATCATTTATTGAACACCTCATCTGTATATAGCACTGTGCTGTAGTAGGCTACTGGCTTGGATAAAAGGTATAGTAGGGGGTTGATGACTTAGGCCTGTTACCTTAATGGGCCTGGGATGTTTAGATGTTAGATATACTAACTACAGTATGGAGCAAAATTGGAAAAAAAAAATCTCCAAATGGTTTTGGGGGTGGGACATTCTTCATTTCCTATTACCTGTTCACATGTAGATCATGGCAGATATCATAATCTAGATTTTTACTTAGGAAATTATAGTCCGCATAGCTAATTCTGACGATAGCCAATATTTATTAAGGACATACAACATATTAAGGACATACAAAACAGGCAAGAGAGATTCAGAGTGAACGTCATGATTCCCTGGGCTACCCAAGACTTTTTCAGGAGATCTACAAGGTCAAAAACATTTTCATAATATACTAAGACATTATTTGCTGTTTAACCAGTTGGCATTCATATCAAGGGTATAAAAGCAATGGTGGGTAAAACTGTTGGTGCCTTAACATAAATCAAAGTGATAGCACCAGAACGTGCCACTAATGTATCATTATGTTTATCATATTCGTGCATACATGGTGGGGGGGAGCCAGTTTCACTTAAGAATGTTTTGATAAAGCAGCAAATATGATTAATTGTATTAAATATCACCTTGAGATTTTGATACTCTGTGTCAGTGTGGAAAATAGGCATAAGTACTTCAGCTGCACACCAAAGTATGGTGGCTGTCTTGGGCAAAAACACACATGTGAGTTCATAGCCACATTTTTTAATGGAACATCATTTTTACTTGAGACAACAGCTGACAGGCAAGCTCTGTTTATTCAGATGCAGGTATTTGGCAGATGGTTTCTTGAAAATGAATGAAGTGAGCTTGTCACTTCAAGGAAAAAACAACTGATCATACTTGTTGCCAGTGATACAAGTTGAGCTTTCACGTAAAAATCAGAATTTTGGAGGACTTATATCCATTACTGTGAACTTGTCAGCTTCCCCCAGCCTAAAGACATTCCTGGGATAAGATTGTGGTATTCTTAATTAATGTGATATGTAGTTTTTTCATATTGTATAATGAAATGTGTCAACATTTGGAAGATCTACATAATTCAATGAGCCAACCCTTTCCATATGACCAATGCATGATTGTCTAAAATCTTATGTGGGTAAAAGATCATTCAAAGTGCAAGATAGATCAATGTGTTTAAATGCAACAGAGTATGAAAAGTTTATTGATATTGTTTCAGATTTCACATCTCAACTAACCCAACTATCCAACTACTCCGGGTCCAACTGATAGAATCTGAAAGAAAAATATCCACAGTTATTGGAAAAGACTATTAAAATAATCTTCTCTTTTCCAACTACATCTCTGTATGATGCCCGATATTCTTCACATGTGTAAATCCACATAACACAATAAGCCAGACACTAAAGATATTTACAAAAATGGAAAACAATGCCAGTGTTCTTATAGTTTTTTGGAAAACATGGTTTTCCCCCATAAAAATGTTATTTATATTCACATGTAATTTATATAAAATGTAACAAGGTTAATTATTGTTACTCTATTTTTTTTCCATTTTGTATATTGGTGCATTATAGTTGTACATACTGATGGGATTTGTTGTTACATATTTGTCCATGCACACAATTATTGTTATTTTAAAGTGAATTAATGAAGAAATATTAAGGGCTGGTGATGTGGCCCAGTGGTAGATCTCTTGCCTGGTATGCACAAGGCCCTGGGTTCACCCCCAACACAGGAAAAGAGAGAGAGAGAGAATATCTTAAACAACAACAGGTACAACCCACATAAACAAAACATTTTGGAGTTCTCAGGAATTTCCTCATCTAAAAGGATCCTGAAACCAGGATGTCAACTCTAGATATCACCTTGATCCCTTGATATCTGTAAATTTGCTTAATTTTCACACCAATGCTAAGTATTACACTTTCAACTTACAAGTCAGGAAAATGAATTTGAGAAAGTTTAAAAATTTGTCCAAGATCAGAGTCAGAAAAGGAGAGCTACAAACTCAGGAAGTAAGTGCAATGGACAAGCGCTTTGAGCAGTGGAGAGGGAGGGACAGGCTTCACAAAGGGAGATTTCCAGCTGGCTGTGAAGGGTGGGCCCCAGGAAATGGAGGCCAGGTGTTCAAGCACTGAAGGCAGCAGGAACAGGGCTTTGTGAGTGGCAGGGCTTCCTACCCTTTTTTGTACTATGGTCCCCTTTGGGGACTGGTGAAGCCCACTGATCCCTCTCAGCATGATGCTGTGGTTGTATTTTTGCATTTTTAAATTTTGAGTGTTCTTGCTTGTTGCTAAGGGTCTCACTAAGTTACTCGAGGCTGGCCTTGAACTTGGGATCCTCCTGCCTTAGACTCCCAAGTTGCTGGGATTACAGGCATGTACCACTGTGCCCTGCTCAAAGTAATGATTTTAAAATGAATCATACAAAATGCATAAGAATACAAAAGAAGGGGCTGGGGTTGTGGCTCAGTGGTACAGCGCTTGCCTAGCATGCGTGGGGCACTGGGTTCGATTCTCAGCACCACATATAAATAAATAAAATATAGGTCCATCGACAACTAAAAAAAAAAAAAATAATACAAAAGAAGCCAGTTATATATGTAACTATGAAAATAGGAAACCTCCAAATATGTGCTATAGTGATATATATGCTTCTCTATTAATGCCTTGAATAATGATCTAGTGGTGAGAAGATAAATGATTGATGAAGATAAATGATGTTTCTGCTGTAACTTTAAAGTGATATGAAAATATCTGATTCTTCTTACCATAATCATAATCACAAGAAATGCTAAATTTCCTTAGAGGTTAGTGAAAATAAAGATAGACACTTTTTTTCCATCCACGTTCACATAGTCAAAGGTATTTGGACTCCAAGTTAAGAATCCCTGGTCCAGGGTCAGTTCCCAACCCTTTGGTATGGAAAGAGCTCGTGAACGGAGAACCGTAGACTTGACAGCAGTGAGCAACAGTACTAGCAGTAGGAGAAGCCACAGCAGTAGTTGTCACAGTAAAAATGCTAACAGCAGAAGCAGCACTCGTGGCAGAGAGCAGCAAGCACCTCCTATGTGCCCTAGCCCTTCTGCGGGCCTCACGCCATAGGCAGTTTTCCATGAGGAAGGAGATTTGGGTAGTTCACAGCCTAGATCAGTGTTTTAAGAACCAAAAACTTAATCATACTTTTAATGTATTAGGTACTCCTTAACTTTCTGGAAAAGGAAGTAGAAGAGGTTGGTTCTCTATCTGAGTTCAGAAATTATTGGAATCAGCTCTAAAATCCTATAACTCTTTGAAAGCCATTGGTGCTGAAAGGTTGAGTTACGGCTTTGTCGCTCATGTGAATATGTGTTTTTTAATAGTATTCATAAGGATGTAGGACACAGTATAGCACAGCTAACGTGTTCTGAGGCCTGCATGAAATATGGATGAAATTATAAACTTAGGGGGAAAGTTATTAACCTGGTTAAAGTGAATTTTACGGTATTTTTGTACTTTGAGGACTCCAACTTTTTATTATGCACTTTTTTCCTTTTTTTTTGTTCTGGCTGCAACTAATCGTTCTTTTCTCAGAATTACAGAGGTGCTTTCTCAGTACCATCAGGTTAGCACTGAAGTGGTCTCAGCTCCCTTATAGGTCTTTTCCTTCCATAATGCATTATAAGCCCTTTGAGGGCAAAGAACTGATCCAACTGTATCTTTTGTGACAGCACCTGGGAGTGCGGGCACCTTGGTAGACGAGCTGCTCACAGTTTGCAAAAACCATTTTCCATCAAACCTCCATGACCAGCCTTATTCTAAGCATCTAGATGATTCTGTTCTCTTTATATCATCAGTTCTGTGGCATTGGTTGCTTTGGCATCAATTTGCAGAGTGGCCCCAGAATAGTTCCGCTGTCACAGGGTGAAAATCATTTGAGAGACAGTTATCATTCTTCTTTAATTAAAGCTACAAGCAGAAATAATCAGAGAGTAAAGATTTGCAGAGAGCCTGGGTCTGAAGAGCATACAGTTCCTTTGGTACACAGGTTCTCTTGTAGCTCAGCATCTTTCTTTGATCAATACACACGCGTGGAGTGCTCCTGTGGTCTTGAATAGAGCAGTTCAGACCCAGAGAGAGGCCCAATAGCTAGTGGGCCTGAGACAAGGCTCGGGGAGTATGGAGCTTCACAAGTTGTCTGATTTGCTGAACCTTAGTGTACACTGAACTGAATGGCAGGGAAAGAGGTGGGAAAGGGACAGAGGGTGGGACCATGAGGAATAAATAGGAAGATCCCACCCCAGAGGCCAGTGAGCACTGATTTGGTGTTTTATATCATTATGTCCTTGGTGAGTAAATGACACAAGGGTAAAGAGGGAACCTGAAAAATGGCTATCACTGGAAATTCTGCCTAATGGTCTAATATCAGAGCATGTATCCAATTCACTTTGGGCTTAGAAAGAGATTTAGTATAAAGGAGCAAGAAATTTGTTATCTTCTGGTTTGAAAATCTATAAAATGAAGTTAGAGTGGATGTTCATATATTTCTGCTTGACATAGCAACAGCTCCTATAGAGAATAAACTTAGCAAAAGAGAATACCTTTTTAAAAATGATCTTTTGCTTTTATTATCTACGTAATAGCAACTGCTTGGATCACCCTTATTAAGAGCTTTTAAGTATTATTATTGTTACCAGTATGATTATGAGTGTTACCAACTAATATTACTTTATTTACTATGTGCCAGACACTGTTCTAAGAATTGCCTATGTTTTAACTCATTTAATTTTAACACTTTTTTGAGGAAGTGTTTTATGCCTTGTTTTATAAATGTTGAAACTAAGACACAAAGAAGTCAAGTCATAGCCGGGCACGGTGGCTCAAGCCTGTAATCCCAGCACTTAGGGAGGCTGAGACAGGAGAATCGCGAGTTCAAAGCCAGCCTCAGCAATGGCGAGTTGCTAAGCAACTCAGTGAGACCCTGTCTCTACATAAAATGCAAAATAGGGCTGGGGATGTGGCTCAGTGGTCGAGTACCCCTGATTTCAATCCCCAGTACCAAAAAAAAAAAAAAAAAAAGAAGTCAAGTCATTTGCGTTTTTCAGCCTACTGAAAGAGTAACTTTTTAACTTACAGGGAAAACCCACACAAATATTCACACTGCTTTTTGCTTTTCTCAACATTATTCTTAAGCTTTCTGGTAAGGTTCCTTATATGATATGAAATACAACTAAAGAAGAAAATTTTCTTTTCTGAAAAGAGTGAATACTTCATTTAGTTAAGCAGTTTAGCAACTAAACAAAAAATGCTGCTTTAAAAAGTTTATAAAAAATCCTATAAGGGAAAGAACAAATGCTGATTGAAAACCTCTTAGTTCTGGAGTAAGTAGCATGCTGGAAACCTATGTGTTTACCTGTTTATTGCTCACAATTGTCCCTATAAGATGTCCACTCTCATCTTTTGGCGGGGGGGGGGGGTACCAGGGATTGAAATCAGGGGCACTTGACCACTGAGCCACATCCCCAGCCCTATTTTTGTGTTTTATGTAGAGACAGGGTCTCACTGAGTTGCTTAGCACCTTGCTTTTGCTGAGGCTGGCTTTGAACTTGCAATCCTCCTGCCTCAGCCTCTGGAACTGCTGGGACTATAGGCATGCTCCACCATACCCAGCTCTCATCCATATTTTGAAGGAAGCGGTGAGGCTAAGAAAATTCAGGCCATTTCCTTGTGAGGAAGCTGGAGCCCGAGCCTGTCTCTGATGTCCGTGATGCAGGTACTTTCCCCACAGGCCCAGGAACCTCATCAGAAGAGCATCTGACCCCAGGAAATCTCCAGCTCAAGAGTTCAAATAAGGAGATGATGCTAAAGAATTTACTAAGGCTGAATTTGACTAGCAAAACCCATTCTTTTATTCCAAACCACTTCCTGAAGAGTGCAGCTGTTTCCTCTTTTAAATCCTTGGTGGCTAAGTTAAGCAGCATTTGCCCGAATGCTAATCCTTAGATTATGCATCTCTTAATCAATTTGGCTGTAATTAGGTTGAGCTTACAAATCATCATTCCAGGAATAATGATTGTCTTTGGGAGACAGTAAGAAAAGCATGGGCATCGTTCTTTGCCATTGCACACCTCTCTGGCAACACCCAGTGCCTGAGACAGGCAGCAGAGGAAGTGGGCACAGGGCACCACTGGGCTTCATTCCCAAAGGCAAGTGACAGCAGGAGTGTGGCAGCACTGCTCTGGACACTGGGTTTGGTGTAGGTAGCTTCTGTTTTCATGTTTGCTTCGCTGGCTTGACTCCCTATTTGAGGCAAAGAAATAACATTTATATCATCTGTATCCTCTAGCATAACACTGTGTTGAAAGATTAATAAACATAATGATTTTCTCAGTTAAGTGTGTCTTCATTTATATAACTTCTTTTATCTGAGGAGTGAAAGGATTCTGTAATAATATGCAATATGGTAATTCTTGCAGCTCTTGCTAATAGTGTGTAAACCCACTGATGGGGACTATACTTGTGTCATTCATCACTGGGATCCTAGAACTGGCCCAGGGTGCTTGGGAAATAGTGGCTGTTGGGTCTTCTCTTCCCACCTCAACTGAGGCTAGACAATCAACCACAGTCAAGGCCAGTTTCCTCCAGACTCTTCCCTATCTTCTTCCCCTTCCCAGTGAACCTGGCAGTTTAGAAAGAAGCAGGAGTAAGCAAAATCAGTCCTAGACTCAGTTCCCACCAGTTCTGTAGTCCTTAGGTTCTTGCTGACCACTCATTCTGCCATTTGAGCCATCTTTGACTTAGCTGTCCAAATGTGTAATTGCTGTCTGTGATTCCGTGTCTGTCATCTGATGATCTCCAGCTTCCTGGACCTTCCATTCCTCCTGCTCTGCTCAACACATCAAAAATCAATTATTTTCCTATGGATTTTATGGGTATGGATACTGAAATCCATATGGATGGAGCAATATGCAGGTTGATCCTATGCCGAGAGAGTTGCTATCGGGTATCCTCTTCTGTGGTGTCAGAGTAATTCATTCAAACAGCAAGCATTGCATGCTTCTTTATCAGGTGTTTTCTCAGCATACGGGGTATAGAGATGTATGGAGCGATCTCCATCTCCAAGGGATTCAGTCAGTAGGAGCATAAGCCTGCAATATGAGTAGTTGTGATGCAGTAGCAGTGTTGATAGGAGGTCTGAGAAAGAAGTGACTCATTCTGTCCCAGGGACATAGCAGAAGCTACAAAGAGGAGGGTGCACTAGAAAAATAATTAGTGGTTACTTTTCCGCCGGGCATTCCCTTGGTGTACGGTAGGTGTTATGGTTTGGATATGAGGTATTCATCCAAAAGCTCATGTGTTAGCTAAGGCAGGAATGTTCAGAGGTGAAGTGATTAGATTGCAGAGCTATAACATAATCTGTGGATTAATTCATTTGATGGATTAATAATTTGAATGGCCTACCAGCTGGTAACTGTAGGCAGGGGAGGATGGCTAGAGGAAGTAGGTCACTAGAGGCAGGCTTTTGGCCTGCATCCATCCCTGGACCCTTCTCTCTGTATCTCTTTCTGCTTCCTGACTGCCATGAGCTGAGCAGCTTTCCTCTAGCTGAGCAATGGAGTCAGCCAACCATGGACTGAACTTCTTTTTTTTTTTTTTTGGTACTGGAGATTGAACTCAGGGGACTCGACCACGGAGCCACATCCCCAGCCCTATTTTGTGTCTTATGTAGAGACAGGGTCTCACTGAGTTGCTTAGCACCTCCCCATTGCTGAGGCTGGCTTTGAACTCGCGATTCTCCTGTCTCAGCTTCCCTAAGTGCTGGGATTACAGGCTTGTACCACCGCGCCCAGCTTGGACTGAACTTCTGACACTGTGAACCCCAAATAAACTTTTCCTTCTCTATGACTCAGTCTTGGCTTTCATGAGAAGCATCCACACATTCTTTGGTCACAGTAATGGCTAGAAGATCAAGCACATGGCCCAATCAGAGACAGTGAAATGGAAGAAAATTTTTGGCTGAAATGCCTGCAAAAGAATTTTCTTTTTTCCTGCTGGAACTTGTTCCTGAGAAGACGTAAAATCTGGGGCTCCTTCATTCCTATTGCAAGGAAGACCGGAGCATGATGTGGGGGAGCAGAGCTGAGAGATATAGGTCTTTTCTGGTGACATTGTTTTGGCCCCAGATCAAGCTGAGCCATAAGCTAGAACTATCCTTGGCTTTTCCCATGTGGAAGCTGGTGAAGTTTGTTTTGCTAGGCAAATTTGGGTTGGGTGGTCTGTCTTGATTCACACATGATTGAAAGATCTGGAAATATTAATTCTGAAGGGAAACATCCAGAGGAATATGAGTGCACACCAAAATACTAGAAATATATTGGGTAAAGAATTACTTGAATATTCTGTTTCTCAAGGGGTACAACTAGAATCAGTGGGTAGAAGATCCAGGTCAACATAAGAAACAATTAAAAAAAAAAAACTCTTGGGGCTATTTGCTGACAATTCAATGTGGAAAAAAAAATAGCACTTAGGGAAAAGCATAGTAAATAGAAGAAACATATCTGTCCGCTGTTGAAAGCCTGTGGAATGGTCCAAGACAGTGGAGAAGAGGTCTGACTTACTTTTTCAGTGCATTCGGATTTTAATTCCAAAGCCTTCATCTAGCTTTGAATCCCTCAAGTCAAAGGGAATGTGGTTATTTGCCTCATTAGCATCTTTCTCTAGATGTCTGTGGGCGGTGACCCATTGGTGGGCCGGGAAACTAATTGGAGATTTGGGAATATCATTCTTTTAATGAAACACAAGAGAATCACTTGCAACAAGAATAGCTGTTGTTTTGTGAAACTACTACTTCCCTTTATAAGTAAAATATACATAGAGAGAGGCAGTATAGATTGAAGGTTCAAAGCATGGACTTTGGAACTGGACCGCACATTAACCATTAATGAAAATTAAATGAGAGGATATAGGTAAAGAACTGAGCAAGAGCCAAGCGCTCAATAAATGTTAGCTTACCTGGTATTATCATTATTATTATCAGTTCTCTCTAGATAACTCTTTTTTTTTTTTTTTTTTTGTACCAGGGATTAAACTCAGGGGCACTCGACCACTGAGCCACATCCCCAGCCCTATTTTGTGTTTTATGTAGAGACAGGGTCTCACTGAATTGCTTAGTACCTCGCCATTGCTGAGGCTGGCTTTGAACTCAAGATTCTCCTGTCTCAGCCTCCCAAAGTGCTGGGATAACAAGTGTGAGCCACCACACCCGGCTTCTAGATAACTCTTAGGAACCAGAAATTGGCTTTTATGGGACGGAAGTGAAAGTCTATCTCTGCTTTTCAGGCCTTCAGATTTTGCCAAACGCACTAAAACGTTCTTCATGGTTTTGTTAGGGAGAAAAAAGTTACAGATGTTTCTTGCATCCTCTGGTGGTGCTAGAAGATGCTTCATTGCCAGTTGCCATTCAAAGCCAATAGCAGAACCACAGAAACGACAAAGTCAATAGCCTGTAAGCTTTTCCTTTAGATAGAGGTCATGCTTGTTCATCTTTATATCCCAGCATCTTCCAGGGGACTTGGAAAATAACTGCTTAAGGGTTCCTAAATTTCTCTTAAATTTGGTCTCTAATCTTTTGAGGCTCTTTCTACTACTTTAAATTCCTCTGTCCTTCATTTCATTGACCACTCTTCCTTGGTACTTTTTTAAAAATATTTTTTAGTTGTAGTTGGACATAATGCCTTTATTTCATTTATTTTTATGTGGTGCTGAGGATCGAACCCAGTGCCTCGCACGTGCTAGGCAAGCACTCTACCGCTGAGCCACAACCCCAGACCTTGGTACTTATTTTTTTTTAAAATGGTAAAGAAAATCAAACCCGCCTCATATGCACGAAGGTCCCAAAATGTGCAAGGAGCATGTGCATGCATACACACACACACACACCATGCACACACTCAATACCATATTAATGGCCTCACAGTCTTCAGGGATCCGGCTGTTGTTAAGCATCTATTGCATGCCCTAGTCACTCAGTTCAGGATTCCCTCTGTCTCATTCAGAACCCATGGATGAAAACCACGTGGTCCTCATGATTTACTGCAGAGTACTTCAGTTTGCTCCATACCTTTCTCCTCAGAGAATGAGGAACCTCTGTCAAGGCTGTTCTCTGCTTTGCCATAAAATGTGTCCTTGGAACAGGAATTTCCCCGTTGTCTCCATCAATAAATACTGATTCAAAGTATTCATTTAGCAGCTTCTCTCCTTCATCATTCCATTTCATAATCTTCTGCTCCTAATGAAAGTCTTACCACAACAGACACAGTCACCTTCCCAAGTGACATGGACTCTTCATGACTATTATTATTTATCTTGAGGTTTCTGCGTGTTTTCTCCATTCCCTCTTTGACCTCCATGAGGCCTTAGTGTTACAGCTTGAGTCGCCATCAGCCTGTGCACTCTCAATGACTGTTCATTTTTTTAAAAAATATTTTTTAGATGTTGATGAACCTTTATTTTATTCATTTATTTATATGTGGTGCTGAGAAACAAACTCAGTGCCTCACACATGCTAGGCAAGCACTCTATCACTGAGCCACAACCCCAGCCCCGTGACTGTTCATTTTTGAAAATAGCTACTGTTGGTTTTCCTACGATAAAATGTGAGTCTATTGTGCCTAGAAAATTTCAGCACTTTAAGGAAAAGTAGCAGAAGTTACATCTTTATAAATAAGTACTTCCGATCTTCTTTTGCCTGGATGGTGTATGTACCAGGGGCCTCTCATTTGCATTTTTTTTTCTGAAACAAAATCTATCTGGTTTCCCTCTCTCCTATTCCTTCATTCTTGTGTGTTATAGTGGGGGGTGGTGAGAAATAGCAGCTCTTGTATATCCCAAGCATGGTCAGTGTCTCTTTCCTCGCCTTAATGAAGGATGTATGACCAGGTATGCTCTGAGAGGGGCCTGGCCCCTGTGTGGCCTGGAGCATCACCCTTGCACAAATTCACCATCTTCTCGTTTGCATCAACTCCCTTTTCCCCAACAACCTCGAGTCCCTTACTAGGTTCTTTCCTGGTATAGGTCCTTGTCAGCATCACCCTGGGTACCAGGCACCATAGTGCAGACAATGAATTTGTCAAAGGATGTGAATTTGAATCATGGCCTCTTGCTAGTTGGGCTGGTAACTCCATCACTGAATTTCCTATTCTTTCATCTGCAAAATGGGACAATAATACAGCCCACTCTTTCAGAACACAATTTCTATTTTATTTATCTAAATCATAATGCATACTATGAGCCAAGCAGTACTCTACATGTTTCACAGGCATTAATTCACTTATATAGTTATCATCATAAGCAAACTTGATTTATTTTTTATGTATATGAATTATTTATTCATTTAAAATAAAAGTTTTATTGTATGCTGAAACAATGGTTTCAGAAGACCAAAGAGATTAGGAGCTAGAGAGTTTCAAACCTTTAATAATTATATTTTTAATTTATTTTTATTTTTTAAAACAAAAGAATGCATTTCAAGTCCTAGTACACATATGGAGCATAATTTTCCATTTCTCTGGTTGTACACAAGATAGAGTCACACCATTTGTGTCTTCATACATGTACCTAGGGTAGTGATGTCCATCTCATTCCACCATCTTTCCTCCCCTGGTGCTCCCCCCCCTTTGCCCTATCCAAAGTTCCTCTGTTTCTCCCATGCCCCCCCCATCCCCATTATGGATTAACATTCACTAATCAGAGAAAACATTTGGCCTTTGGTTCTTTGGAATAGACTCACTTCACTTAGCATAATATTCTCCAACTCCATCCATTTACCTGCAAATGTCATAATTTTATTCTCTTTTAATGCTGAGTAATATTCCACAGTGTATATATACCATAGTTTCTTTATCCATTCATCTATTGAAGGGCATCTAGGTTGCTTCCACAGTGTAGCAATTGTGAATTATGCTGCTATAAACATTGAAATGGCTGTGTTACTATAGTATTATTTTCATTTTTCTTGTGGAATTTTCCATATAAAAGTTTATGATAGAAAAAGAATGCCTCTAAGTATTATCGTGGGTTGAATGGTGCCTCTCCCTGACTCCCAAAAGATATGGCACCCAGAACCTGTGAAAGTGACCTTATTTAGAGAAAGGATTTTCTTTTTTCTTTCTTTTTGTTTTTTTTTTGTTTGTTTGTTTTGTTTTGTAGATGTAATTAAGTCAAAGACCTGGAGATGAGGTCATCCTGGATTATTAACCAGGTAGGCCCTACATCCCATGGCACGTGTTCCTGTAAGAAACAGAAGAGGAAAGGACAGTCCAACACAGAAGAGAAAGCCACATACAGAGACAGAGACCAGAGTGATACACCGCCAAGCAAGGAATGCTGGGATTGCTAGCAGCACTGGAAGCTGGGAGAGAGGGAAGAAATGGGTTCTCCCCAGAGCCTCTAGGAGGGGCCAATCCTACTCACACCTCGAAGTTTTCAAAATTCATTTTATTTTGATTTTTTGGTGCTGGGGATGGAACCCTGGACCCCACACAGGCAAGGCATACATCATTCCATCACTGAGCTACATTCGCAGCCCCAACACCTCCATTTTAGACTTCCGGTTTCTAGAACCAGGAAGAAGTAAATTTCTGTTGTTTGAAGCCAATGAATTTGTGGTAGTCTGTTATTGCAACTCTAGGAAGATAAAAAGTATATTTTGTTATCACAGGCTCAAAAGCAGACATGGAGGGATCAGAACAGAAACAAACCCAAAAGTCTCCAGATTGCAAAGAAAACATACAACTATATCATCAGCAACAGTTTCCTTACTTTAAAATAAACAGCATCATAGTTCATAACTGCAGATGGTTAAGAACAGAACATACGGTCAGGTCAGGTGAGCCGGCTGCTCCACAGAGCTGCGGTGTGCTGCTCTCCTCCAAGATCACGAAGACCAAGGTGCTGGTTCCCTATATCTGACGTGTGGGGACCCACTGGAATCTGTGGGATGCTAATAATATTCCTCGTTTAATGGATCAGATTAGATTCAATAGTCAAGCACAAATTTAACCAGTAGAAGAAATCCTTGTGTGTATCCTACTTCTTCACTATAAACCTTACAGACAAACAATGTAAATACAACTTCTATCACTTTACTAGCACATTACAAGCACCTATTCCTGTTTCCCTGTAGGGGAAAGATGCATGCACATGTGTCTTACACATAGCAGGTGTTTTGTAAGCAGTAGAGCGCTTGCCTTGCATGCGTGAGGCCCTAGGTTCGATCCTCAGCACCACGTACAAAGCAATAAAATAAAGACATTGTGTCCATCTACAACTTAAAACACACACACACACACACACACATTGGGGCTGGGACTGTGGCTCAGTGGTAGAGCGCTTACCTCGCATGTGTGAGGCCCTGGGTTCGATCCTCAGCACCATATACAAAGCAATAAAATAAAGACATTGTGTCCATCTACAACTAAAAGAAATATTTAAAAAAAAAAAAAGGAATAGATATCTTTTCTCTCTCTCTCTTTTTATTTATTTTTTTGGTACCAGGAATTGAACTCAGGAGTACTCGACCACTAAGCCACATCCCCAGCCTTATTTTGTGTTTATGTAGAGACAGGATCTCACTGAGTTGCTTAGTGCCTTGCCATTGCTGAGGCTGGCTTTGAACTCGCGATTCTCCTGTCTCAGCCTCCCAAAGTGCTGGGATTACAGGCATATGCCACTGCACCCAGCTTCTATTTTCTTTCTGTCTCTACATAAAAAATAGGTGGAGATGTGGCTCAGTGGTCGAGTGCCCCTGAGTTCAATCCTCAGTACCCACCCCCAAATAAATAAAATAAAATAAAATAAAAAATACAAAGGGCTGGGGATGGGACCCAGTGGCTAAGCACCCTGGATTCAATCCCTGGTATCAAGAAGAAGAAGAAGAAGGAGAAGAGGAAGAAGAGGAAGAAGAAGAGGAGGAGGGAGGAGCAGGAGCGGGGAAAAGGAGGAGGAGCGGAAGAGCCTGTAACTATTGTCTTCAGGGGCTAACAAGGGGAGTGGAATTCAACATACATGGCAGCAAACATTCAGAGATTGTCCTCATACAATCCTGCCCATTCATTTGTCCAGTCACTCAGGCCTCTTAGTCAATTCATGTTCAGAACCCCAAAAGGTACTCTGTGACTTAAAAAGAATGCAGAAGAGAGCCCTGAGGAACACTGGAGATAAGATGAGCATGTACTGGTTAGTAACTAGTTTGGAGATAATAGAGCAAGACTGTGGAACAGACTAGGTGGCTACAGGGAGAGGAGGAAGCTGTCAATAGCACCGGGAGGGCAGAGATTGGGAAAACTTTGTGGATGAGGACTTTCAAGTTGGGTCTCAAGGACAACTCTAGAATGGACTTTGAAAATGTGTCTGTGGCTCTGCTAATGAACATCATCCTTCTACCAGACTACAGGCCTAAAATTGCTGCACCATGCCTAGGATATAGTAGATTCTCAGAAGATGTTATTGAATCATTTAAAAAGAAAACAAAGGAGTCCTCATTGCCTCCTCCATGTCACTCACCTCTGTTGATGTCACTCACCTCTTCTAAAGCCTCAGGGAGATGAGCCCACAATCTTCAAGTCAGTCTTGGCTTGAGTTTGGCCTCCATCCTACTGTATCTAATCCTCTCTTAAACAGTTTTACTGACTTTTTTTTGGTACTGGAGATTGAACTCAGGGGCACTTGACCACTGAGCCACATCCCCAGCCCTATTTTGTGTTTTATAAAGACAGGATCTCACTGAATTGCTTAGCGCCTTGCTGTTGCTGAGGCTGGCTTTGAACTCGTGATTCTCCTGTCTCAGCCTCCCAAAGTGCTGGGATTACAGGCATGCGCCACCGCACCCAGCAAATCCCTTCATTTCATTTCCAAAGTTCCTCTATCCTTGCTCCATGAAATCTCCCTTAACTGTTCTGGTCAAAAGTTATCCCTCCTCTCTTTAAGGGTTGTAGCATTTTTTCTGTTCCTCTCCTAGGGTGTATGCCACTTTCAGCACTGTATTTATGGCTATTTGTGTACAATTCTAGTATAGCAAGCTCAACAGTCAGTCTTATTTGGGCTCATATCTCAGATCTACCTACTTACCAGCTATATTACCATGGACTTGTTAGTGAACCTATCTAACCTTCAGTTATTTTCATTCTTTTTTTCTTTATCTTTTTTTGTAGTGTAGGGGATTGAACCCAGGGCCTTACATATGCTAGGTGAGCACTCTACCACTGAGCTACATCCCCAGCCTGCCTCAGTTTCTTGATCTGTAAAATGGAAATACTAATAACACCTATCTCAGACATTGTTAGGGTGGAGGAACATTAAATGAGATCATGTAAGCAGATCATTTAGCACTCTGCCAGACATATAATCAATGCTTATGTGCTTAATATAATTGCCATTATCATAATTCTCATCTCCCTAATTAAATGGTGAGTTCCTTAAGGACGAAGGCTGTGCTTTTATAGGATGTCTTATAATTGCATTTAGCACCCTGCCTGGCCCCAGAGTTAGTGCTCAATAAATGTTTGTTGAGTACAGGCATAAATGATAAATACAACTAAGACAAAATAATGACTTTTTCTTTTGCTATAAAATGAAGCAAGTTCACTGCATTTGGGGGCTTTTTGGAAGCACTGTTCCTGTGGACTTCTTAATGAGCATGAACATTTTGAAATAGTGTGTAGTAGAATGGGCCCAGTATGTTGCCATCAGTCTGGAATTTGGAAAATTACAAGCAGAATTAAAGAACAGTATTAGAATTATTTATTCTTTCTATGCCCCTTTATTGCATTCATTTTGGGGGAAATTATCTATTCTCATTTAATAAGAAGATTACATTACATATTCATGTAGAAAGAATTTTACCAATTTGTGGAAACTTCTCTCAGATCTTGCCACATGTTAGATGTCAGGCAATGTCTCATTTGGAGAGAGAAAAAACAACTAGACCCTCTGTGATTTACAGCCAGACAAGTTTTTTTTCTGAATATCCTTGGTAGGAAGAAAATGGAAAGTACATTTGTAAAATATAGAGATTCGTTCTTCTAAACAGCCTCTTATCCAGAAAATATATGTAGTCATTTGTCTGACTTAATAAGGGGATAAGGCAAGTTTCACTTATCTTAATTTTGCCTGTAATGAATACACCAGATGGGATTTTGCTCTGATATGTGACTGCTCTTTCATTAACAGATGAGATAATTGCCCTCTTGGAATGGACCAACTTTATTATTTGGCACCTAACTTAATCCTGAAATAATCTAGAACTTGTCTGGAAGGAAAGACATTGGGAATCCTGGGTACCCAACAGTGGGTGTCCACATGTTGGGGAGGCTTTTGGGGAGACAGATCATTGCATGCAGGGCATGACTTTGGAAGTGGCTGGAAGGTTTGATCTGATTTAACTGGTCAGCATCTGAAATTCTACTATCTAGAATTCCATTTCTTCTACCTGCTGCGGGGAGGGACTGAGAGAGCTGGGACCTTGGGAGGTGACCCAGTGTAGAACAGGGGTTGGAAAACTACAGCCTCTCCCCCTCATCCAGTCCACTGTCTGTTTCAGAACAGCTCATTAGGTAAGAATGATTTTTATATTTTTTAAATTATTTCATTCTATTTTTTTGGTGCTGGGGATCTATCTAATCCATGGTCTCATGGATGGTAGGCATGTATTATTTCACTGAACTAAACCCCCACTCCAAGTGTTTACACTTTTCAATGGTTAGAGGGAAAAAAATCAAAAGAAGAGTAATATTTCATGACATGTGAAAATCACGTAAAATTCAAATTTTACTTTTCATACATAAGGTTTTATTGGAACATAGACACATTCAGCAGATGTAGTATCCATGGCTGCTTTGGGCTATGGTGGCAAGTTTGAGCAATTGTAATAGAGACTGAATGGCCCATATGGCCTACACATTTACTTTCTGGCCTTTACAAAGTTTGCTGACCCCTGGGGTGGAGGAAAGAGAGTTAAAAGCCATGGAGTCCTTCTTAGGGTTAAATCCCATCTCTTCAAGGCATTGACTCCATAACCTCAGTCAAAGTGACATTTATTGATGGATTCAGTGAAACATGATTGAGCTCTTACTGTTCAGACACACAGTGAAAGGAATATATAAAATTAGTATTCAAAGTACCTAGGATCAGGCTGGGGTTGTGGCTCAGTGGTGGAGCACTTGCCTAGTATGTGTGAGGCACTGGGTTCGATTCTCAGCACCACATATAAATAAATGAATAAAATAATGGTCATCAACATCTAAAAAAATTTTTTTAAAAAAGTACCCAGGACCTTGTAGTTGCTCAATAAACGATTTTTGAATATGCATAAATAAGCACCTTACCCTAGTATTTTGGAAGGGAATAAAGGTGGGGCAAGGAAACGTGAAGAATGAGCTGGTAGCTAAAGGAGACTTAGACAGGTGTCTCAGGTGGGAGTGGTGTTTAGGAATGTAGATGGTGAGAGGTCACTGGAAATCCAGGGGAAGGGAAGCAGAGAAAACCACCTTCACAGTTTTCTCCAGGTCTTCTTTTTTCAGATGCAAACTTCTGTGTGGGACTCAGTCTTGAGTGGCATGTGGCCCTGTAATAATAGCCACAATCAAAATAGCTAGCATTGGTTAAGTGCTAGTTTCAAGTGTTTTATACAACAATCTTAGCAGAAATCATATATCTCTTTCTCAATGTCACACAGCTAGAAGTGGCAGAGCCAGAATTTGAGTCCTGGATATTCTAATTCCCTTGGCTATTATACCAGTGCCTCTCACAGGCACCCTATCGATGCATCATTAGGGGTCCTAGAATTCTCCATCGAGCCTTTAAATTTAGGGCTTTCATTTTGATAATCTTTGAAAGGAAGAGGAAAATCATATCCTGGACTCTCAAGGGACTATAGGGCCAGAAACTGCCAGTTGTGCTGTTCTCTAAGTTTGCATTTGGATTTCAATGGGATGGTTTCAGTGGGCTAGGGAGGAAAGAACAGAAGAAGCTAACTTAATAGGAGAATGATGTGTTGCCATCACAGGAAGGTCAAATCCTATTTCTGCACACTCTAAAGACAAGGGTTTTGCAGCTGCTTGGAGAGAGGGGGAGAGAGAGAGAACAGAGTCACTGCAAAATACACAGAGTCCTGGAAAACGGAACAAAATTTGGGCATGTTTAGAATGGCAAATAGTTTTAGCAAAACCACAGTCACTTGAATTTGATTAGTGTTGTGGTTAGGTTTATTTAATTTATAAATTTTCTCTGGCTTATAAATTGCACTACAACTATGTATATATAGAGATTTTTAAGTCTAGTTATTTAAAGCCAAGTTTTACCACACTTAAGTGACATAAAATAATCTCAGTGGTGTTCCAAGTAATTCTTTATTATTATGTGCTTTTGCCTTATTTCATAATTTAAGGCTTCATTGAATGGGGACACTCTCCAAATTCCTTCCTAAGTGTTTCAAAGAACAGCCCAGAGCTGAAGAGAAGGCAGGAGAAATTTTTCCCCTTAGTATGTGGCTGTCCTGTGCTTCTGTTGATGAGATTATTTTTCTCTGCATAAGAATATGTCCAAAAGAGTGATCCTTCAATATGATTAATTAAATGATAATCCCATTTCTTTCTGATATTGTTTCAGATCATTCCATTTCCATTTCTCTGATTTTTACTTATCAATGAAACACCTTCTCATCAGGGCCTGATGTCTATGCAATTGTCTTCATAATGGTTCTGGGTTCTTATTTATTCAGACTAGCAGGAGAGAAAGGAGCTGAGTCCCTGCCGTCCTTCCATATATGACATTCTCTTATAAATATGCTTATTTATTGTCCACTTCACTTACTAGAATGTAAACTCCATGAGGGTAATGATTTTCTCTTGTTTTTTTCATTCAGGAATTCTAAACAAGAGGCAGTTTTACCCAGGGGACATTTGGTAAGGTCTGGAGTTATGGCAGGGGTGGAGGCTGCTACTGGTATTTAGTGGGTAGAGGACAAGGATGCTTGGAAATATACTACAATGCACAGGATGTCCTGCTGTTCCTCCCCAACAATAATAATATAAAAAAAAAACAAAAACAAAAATGCAGCCCAAAATGTCAACAGTGCTGAAGTTGAGAAAAACTTCAGTTCAAAACCAAGGTCAGGCAGGTATTAAGGATTTACAGGTATCTATTGAATAATTGAAAAGATAATTGGCACATGCCACATGTTAGGGAATATGTTAGAGGCTTTATAGATATAGCAAGATAATTCATTGAAATATTAGGTTGGTTTTAGTTTCCACTATATATTTTTTGGCCCTGATTCCCAGCAGGTAGCTATTGAGCATTTCCTGTCCTTGGGGTATGTGACAGCACTAAAAAGTGACAGATGAAAAGTTCTCCACTTGACATTGTGAAGCAGAAATCATTGAGAGTGTTCGGTTTGTGCCAGGTGTGAAGGCCCATGCCTGTAATCCCAGTGGCTTGGGAGGCTGAGGCAGGAGGATCACAGGTTCAAAGTCAGCTTCAGCAACTTAGTGAGGCTCTAAGCAATGTAGTGAGATCCTATCTCAAAATAAAAAATTTAAAAATAAAAAGGGCTGGGGATGTGGCTCAGTAGTTAAGTGCCCTTGGATTCAATCATCCCTGATCCCCTCCACCCCAAAAGTGTGCAATTTGTCCTGGAGGAATCTTCCTGTCCTGTTACGGAAATGGGGATGTGAAGTGGAATCCCTGTAATGACAAAAACTGAATTCTTTCCAGTCTGGTAAGCTACAGGATTTGGGCTTGGATTTAATTTAATAAGATAATATACCATTTTTGGATTCATACATTTGTGGAAGAATAAAATTTATACGTTATATACATTAGCATTTGACTTATAAATTCTTAGGACGACTGTCCAAAAAGAATGTCATTATTATTTCCATTTTATAGAAAACTGAGAGATGAATGAACTCACTTTGGATCATATAGGTTGCAAACAGGAAAGCCAGAATTTGAACATCCCCTCGAAACTCAGAACCAACACTGTCTTTCTGGAACCTTGTGGGTGAAGAGAGATACCCCAGCTTTCACAGAGAGCCCCTCTCTCCTAAACCATCCTGCTTTTCTAGAGCAGTTCTTACTTCTGGAGCCTGGTTTCCTTTCCCCCAGGAGACTGTTGATGAATTTACTAATACTAACACCTACCGTGCCCACAGTGTTAAACTATCAGAGATGGCTGTTAGGCTTTATTTCACCTGTCATCTCTCATCATTTAGCAATGGCTAAATGTGTTGGGAAGGGTTCTCAGGCTGCGCCTGGACTCAGCTGGGAATGGAGGCGTCATCAGTTGGCTGTGTCTGCTGTGGGTCTATTGGGGGCACACACTCCACATGTTCCCATATCCCTCTGCTGGGCGCTAGGGGGCGATCAAAGACGAATAAGGTCCCCCTACGGCAATACCCATCCTTCCAGATTCATCTGCATTCCCCACGCCCCTGGAAGCTTTCTGATCGTCTCAGCTTCTCGCTTTTCCACTCGTACAGCGTCACTCTAGTAGGTGGGAGAGAAGTAACGGTACTCAGGAGACTTAGCACTGGGACGGCTTTAGTGCTGTCGTGCATAGGCCCCAGTCAGCTGCGCAGTAAGACCCTGAGATCAGTGGGTAGTGCTGATGGAGCTCCGCATCTCAACACCGCCTAAAGCAGGAGGCTTTCTGTGACTATTTGTGGAGCAGATGGTTGAATGAATCAATGAATGAGGTGTGACACTACATACTAGGACTTTCTTATTCCTGCTGGGTTGAAGAACATGCAATTCAATATCTGGTTCCCAACCTGAGCAGAACCTTCAGGGTCCTGCTCTAGTACTGTGGCCAGGATCTGCTCTGCCTGGGCGTTGTTCTTTACCATCTGTAGGTAAGTATTTTGCAAATTTACACTGATCATTTCAATCTAAGCTGAAGCTACACCCAGAAATCACCATCTGCCTCCCCTCCTTGTCTTCTGGCACTTGTTCCCATCTGACATACTCTGTATTTTGCCTATTTGTTTTAGTGTTTTCTCCCCTTCACAAGGGGAAGAATGCAATAGAAACAGGATTCTTGTCTTTTTTTAGTGGTTGACTGTTTGGGTTATTTATTTATTTATTTAGCTATGGTACTGGAGATTGAACTGGTCTTTTTTATTTATTTATTTATTTTGATACAGAAGCTAGCTGAGGCTGGCCTCAAACTTGCAGTTCTCATGCCTTAGCCTCCTAAGTGGCTGGACTACACCACACACCCAGCCTTTGTTTCAGTTATTTATTTTCCATCAACAAACAACTCCAAATCTGGTGGCATAAGATAATAACCATCTCATTATGCACACAGATTTTGTGGGCCAGGAGTTCAGAAGGGGTACAGTAAGTATAAGATACTCTTCGATTTACAATGGATTTATATCCTGAAAAGCCCACCATAAACTGAAAATATCTGTAAATTGAAAATGTATTTTGAAATGTATTTGTATAATGTAAATTGAAAATGTAAATACAACTAACTTACTGAACTTCTTAGCTCAGCAGCACAGCACCATAGAAGATTGGTTGTTCCCCATCTTGACCAGATGGCCGGCTAAGGGCTACAGTTGTCTGCCACTACCCAACATCTTTAAGAGAGGTTGGCATCATAGATCAATAGCCTGGGAAAAAATCGACTCAAAATTCAAAATATACTTTCTGCTGAATGTATATTGCTTTTGCACCATCATAAAGTATAAAAAAATTGTAAGTCAAATTGTCATAAATTTAAGACCATCCATATTAGTTTTCTGTGGCTGGATTACAAATTATCACACACTTAGCTGCATAAAATAACATACATCTAGTATGTCAGGGGCAGGAATCTGGACACAGTTTAGCTGAATCCTCTGCTCAGAGTCTCACAAGGCTGCAATGGAAGTGTTGGCCAGGCTGCACTTCCTTCTAGGGCTGAGGGCTCTTTTTAGGCTGACATGCTTTGGGGCAGAATTTGGTCCTTTGTGGTTGTAGGACTGAGGTTTATACTTTCTGGCTGGCTGGCAGCAGGGACCCACCCACTCTAAGCTCCCAGAGGCTACCAGGAGTTCACTATCACTTGGCAGCTTTTTTTCCTCAAATCTAGAAGACAGATATCCTTCAAGAAGGTCCAGAGATACCCTGGATAATCTTCCTTTTCACTAACTCAAAATCATCCAACTTGAGATCTTACATTGCCATGTGACATAATCTGATCATGGGAATGACATTCTATCATATTCAGAGTCTCCACCCCATTCGGAGACAGGGAATTACACAGGACGTGTACACTGTGGTGCTGGTGGGAGCTTGGTAGCCATGTGGGAATTCTACCCACCATCGCAGGAATGTCTTATCTCTGCTGCCTGAGAAGACTCGAATGGCTAGGGGCTGCAACCATTTGTCCACTCGACCAACTGGCTCCTGGTCAAAGAAGACTAAAAGGACTTCAGCTGGGACTTCTTCTGGGACCAGAGCTGCCTACATGTGGCCTCTCCCTAAGTTGGACTTCTCATAGCATAGAGATTGGTTTTGAGAGGAAGCATCTCAAAAGGGACCATATTAAAGACAGTATTTCAAGAAGACAGGTGTAAGCAGCATGGTCTTTTATGACTTAGCTATGGAAGTCATAAAACATCACTTCCTGCCACAAGCCTGCACAGATTCCAGGGATAGAGGTGGGAGGAATGGCAAAGAATCTGTAGCTATTATTGTTATTTGAAGGATTGGGGATTGAACCCAGGGCCTTGCACATGCTAGGTAAATACTCTGCCATAGCTACACACAGAGTCTTTGAGGCCAGTCTTGAGGCTGGCCTCAAACTTGCAATCTTCCTGCCTTAGCCCCGTGAGTAGCTGGGATTATAGACATGTACCACGCCCTCGGCTCTAAAGCTATCACTCTTCAATAACTGACCACGCGTATAGTTAGCATGCAATCAATATTTGTGGGATGAAAAGAATGATGAAACTAATTCAGAGTAGATTTGAATTATATCAATGAAAACTATCTGGTGGACACAGATGTCAAATCATGAATGAATCAATTAGGGGAAAATAGAGGAAAAGCATTTGAGGCAGGGGGAACAGTGTGCATAAAAGCTTAGACACTTGAAAGAACTGGTACAACAGGGCATCTCCAGGTCGTTCAGTTTAACTAGACAACGCACCATGGAGTGGGAGGCAGTGAGGCTGGAGAGATGGGCAGGGGTCAGGTTAAGAGGGGAATTTGTGGGTCATGCTGTCAAATTTTCCTGGGAGAATCGAGAAGACATGGAAGAGTGTTGAGTTCAGGGAGGCATTTTTAGAAAGATTCCTGCATCTGTAGTACAGAGGGTAGATAGGAGGTATAAAAAGCAGTGACAAGGTTGCTATGGTCATTTGGGACAAAGGTGATGAGAACAAATGTGGCCTTTGCACCAGGGTTGGAGAAAAGAGGGCAGCTTCTCACATGGGAGATTTCATTTAATAATTTCAGCATGGCTTCCCTTTTTTCTTTCCTTGGCAGTCGCTGCAATCTGAATTCCTGTTCTTCCTATTCAGCACAGAGTCTGATGCTCATGTGGAATGCATGAGCCTTGAAACTCACTGGCATGAACCAGGCCTAACGCACGGTGCGTCTGAGCGGTACTCCCTACGCGGTCCTCGCAGCTCGCCTCTGGCCAACTCCCTGGATGATGAGTTTGGTGATGAGATAAAATCTTGAGATGAGGCCGTAGCAGTCACCTTGGCTTGGAATAGTGCAAGGAGATGGAATCTGATTCCTGTTTTGTTTGTGTTCAAAGCAGCATGACATATTTGTTCAGCAGTGCTCTCTCTGAAGTGTCAGGTACTTAACAAATACCGTCTCTGTGCGTTTTTGAAAATCAGGCCAGTTGAATTCCCAGGTTTCTAAGCCTTTTTGCAGAATTTCTGAGGTGAATAAGCATTTATTTCTTCTCCCTGCTAGAAAATGATTAAAGAGTCTCCTTCAGGACTAGGACAGATTTGCAACTCTTCTCTGCTGATGGAGGAACAAGGACCATGACCTTGTTATACTATGGATTGGGACACCAGGCTGAGGGTGGGATGAGGTCCCAACAGCTGGCCATTGGCAAGTCTTGGGGGAAATTTAGACCACACATTCACTTCATACAGCTGAAACACTCGTCATTGGTGGTACCCCAAACAGCCGCATTTTGTATACTGTGTGCTAAGGGAAATCAAGAGTCTAAACTCCTACAATTCAGTTCAACAAAAATTCATTAAATATCTCCTATAAGCAAGCACTGTTCACCATGAGTGAAATAACAATAAGCATCCTTGCCCTCACATTGCAGGGAGGAGACATAAACAATAACTATAGTAACTACAGCAAGTGAATTTAGAAGTGATAATTAAGTTTAATAGTTTGTTAGAAGGTGATATGTTTTAGGGGAAAAGAAGTCAAGTAAAGGAAGTTGGGACATCTATAGGGCATGGTTTGCTGTCTTAAATAGGGGGTTTGTGGTTTGCTTACTAAAAGATCTCACCCTTCAACTGGTATCATGGTGCATGCCTGTAATCCCAATGACTCTGGAGGCTGAGGCAGGAGAATCGTAAGTTCGAGGCTAGCCTCAGCAATTTAGTGAGATACTGTCTCAAAAAATAAAAAGGGCTTGGGATTGGGCTTGGCTCAATGGTTGAGTACCCTTGGATTCAAACTCCAGTACTGAAAAAAAAATTAAATCAATCAATCCATCTTATTTCCATTCTTGGCTACATCCAGTTACATTTGAATGAAGAAATCTTCACTCTGAAGCCACGTATGTTGCTTAACTTCCTGAGCTTCAGTTTTGCCTTCATTTACTCTTTGAAAGAACACATCTTTGTTGTATTCATGGCTGTATTCCCATTTATGGTAACTATTGATAAATAAGGAACACAATCACTGCTGTGGTGCTCTTGATCCCGCAGGGGAGCTATTTATTTAGTGGTACTGGGGATTGAACCCTAGGCCTCATGCAAGCTAAGTGAGCACTCTACCACTGAGCTCCACCCCCAGTCCCCAAGGCAGCCTTTAAACAGGCAGTTTTCCTGGGGTCCAGAGGAGTCTTTGAGAGGCAGCCCTTGGAGTGCTGTGGGAGCACGTGTGTCACAAGGACTGGCTGACCACGGCTGGTCCTCCAGAAGAGCTCTGAGAAAGGTCACTGAAGCCCCATCCAGAAGAACACCTGGTAAAGTGGGTGGGCTGAGGTGGGAAAGGGGGTTCCCAGCTGAGGAAACAGCCTGTGTGCCTGGGAGAGTTTGGGGCTTTTGATGACTTAATTATACGGAAGATGAGGCAGAAATTTTCTGGAGAGGGAAGGAGAGGTCATATCACACAGGGCCTGGAGCCATGCAGATTACCTGCAAAATGAAGGTGAAAATGAGGCACAACATCTTGCTTGCATAGGAGCTCAAGATGTGATGGCTGTCAGCCACCTAATGATGACAATGATAATGAAGAACTAGAGTAGTGCATAACCATAAGATAGTTAAAAGTCAGTGTCTTTGAGCTGGGTGCGGTGGTAATCCCAGCACTTTGGGAGGCTGAGACTGGAGAATTGGCGAGGTGCTATGCAACTCATCGAGACCCTGTCTCTAAATAAAACACAGAATAGGGCTGGGATGTGGCTCAGTGGTCGAGTACTCCTGAGTTCAATCCCTGGTACCAAAAAAAAAAAAAAAAAAAAGTTGGTGTCTTTGGCTTATCTTCTGGGTAAGCATTGTGGAGGTGGATGCAATTGAGGAAAGATAACCTCTATTGTACTGAATTTAATATACACAGTCCAAAAGAATGGGGAATTAGAGACACAGATCTGGCTTTCAGTGTTAAGTCTGTCACTTGCTAGCTAGGTGACCAGTCTTGCATGTCTCTGGACCTCAGTGACCCTCTCTGTAAAGTGGGAGTAATAACACTAATCATGCTTAAAGGGCCAAGGTGAAGATCAAATGAAAGAATATTTAGGAAGTTTTATTGTGATTTTTGAAGTGCTAAACTACTTTTGAGTATGCAGATGGAAAAATATGCTAAGAAAGTGCCTCCTCTTTGTATTTTCTCCAGACCAGAGTCTTTGCAGCACAATTGCAATGCAGTCCAAAATATTTCTTAGCTAGTGTGCTCACACTTTCTTTGAGGTGGAATCTTTGTTTTGAGGTCCCATTTAGTTGGGACTCTGCTCTAAAATTCAGTGCATGCTGAAAACAAATACAAAACATCAGGAACTCGTGGTTACATCCTGTGACACACCTTTCCATTTCTCTGTCAATAATGGGGGTCTGTTTAGGTGGCAAGAGATAAGTCTTATCTCTCCCATATTACTGTAATTATTAACTAGTACTCCTAAAATCTATCGAGTTATCATTATTGTTATTATTATGAAACTCAATCCCATTTCTGTGTAATAAAGATAAACCAAATCTCATTTCAATTAGTTACAGCAGGAGGGAATGAACTTTAAACAGACATTTAATTTCTGAAAAAAAAATTAGGAAGTTCTTCATGGAAATGTTATGGCATTTTGAAACAGATTAATAGTTCAGTGTGAACACATCCACCCTGCAGCTAAATGATGGGTATGTGATGAGGAGGAGACAGGTTAAATGAGCAAAACCAGTTGACGCCACTGGTTTAGATCTAATCAAGTAATATTCATTTTATGACTTTTTAGAGCTATTCTTTTTTCTTTCCCATACATTTTACAGATTGAATTATTAGTCTTACATTATAGGTGTATTTTATTTATTAAGAGAAAGTAGTTGATTTTCAGGGCAATAATATAACAAAATCTTCCCAAACTCATTGTTGTAGAGATACTCAAATTCTCCCCTTAAAGTTTAAATTCCCAATATGTTGACTAGCTGCAGCAGGGAGTGAAGGATTCTCAGATCTGATTCAGAAAGCTTGTCTGTTCTTTTTTCTTTTCTTCTGCTTTCTGTCTCTCTCTTTTTTATTTAAATTAACATTCATATCCGAGAGTATGCCCACTTTTCAGCAGCTGAACATGTCAAGGGGAAAAGGTTTCTATGATGAATTCTTGTGTGTGTCTGTAAATTTCATGCTTGTGAAGTTGGATTAATAGCAAGGGAGACTGAAGTCCTTTTGTTCTTGCACAAACAGCTATAGAGCAGGGAGTGACAGTGTGAGTGTCCCATCCAGCAAGGCCTGGAGGCATGACTGGAGGGACCTCACAGTCAATCTCTGGCCTCTCTTCTGAGGCCTAATTATGGCATTTGTTCCACTAGGACCTGGATGGAAACCACGAAATGAATGTCAGCAAGACTTCAACATTTCCTGAAGTATCCACGAAGGCTAGGTTTCAGTGAACTCTAGATTAAATGGGTTGCCATGGAATTCCCATCCAAGCCTTTATGTACCGTCCAGTTCCCAGGGAAAGAAAATATACACTAACCTAGCTGGTGTGTGGTTGCTGAGTGATTGGTCTTTGGATCTTTAGATCTTGGTTCTTTGCTTCAGGGCACCGGAACTGTTGCTGGGGGTATGATGGGATTAAAAACTTCCATTCCTGGAGAAGAGAGCCTGCTTCACTGCACTCCACTGTCATAAAAAGAGTAAGCTCTTTTGGAGGGATCTGTTGGAGACCAGTGAGATAAAGTTAATAAGGTCTTGAGTTTTTAATATAACATCATTTTTAAAAGGAGCTCAAAAAGTTTTATTTAACTCAGATGAACATATTTCTTTCTTTCTTTTTTTTTTTTTTTGGTACTGTAGCTTGAACTCAGGGTGCTTTACCACTAAGCTGTATATCCCCAGTCCTTTTTATATTTTATTTTTAAGAAAGGATTTTGCTAAGTTGCTAAGACTGGCCTCCAACTTGCGATCCTCCTGCCCCAGCCTCCCGAGTCACTGTGATTACAGGTGTGCGCCACTGTACCCAGCAGATAAACATGTTCTCTGTGGACCTACCAATTGGGCAGCTCAGTGGCTAGCAACAGTGATTCCTAAATGAGGGCTTGCCTTCACTAACTCTTTTAGGAAAGTGAGAAAAGTACAATGCAGCAAGCTTTTCTGTAAAGCTAAATATATTCTGTTACTTTGGGTGTTAAAAATATCCTTTGACAAAATGGTGCTGATGGTAGATGGTAGCTGGTTTTTATTTTTTATCTTATTTTTCAAAAATCACTTTACTGAAGTATTCTTGGCAAGTAAAAAGCTGACATATTTCACATTTACAACTTGATGCATTTGGGGATAATTGTGTAGTTGTGAAACCATGGTGATCATTAAGGCCATAAACAAATCTATCACCCCCCCAAATTTCCTCCCACTCCTTTAATTTATATTAGTGTGGTAAGAACATTAATACAAGAGCTGCCTTCCTAGCACATTAATTATATAGTACAGTATTGTGAGCTCTGGGTGCCATGCTTGGTGGTTGGTGTTTTAAAATGCCATTACACACTGCGAGGGATGGAACACTAATGGTTTATTCTCACATTTAAAAAGAAAAAATTCAGTTTTTAATTTCCAGATTGCAAACATTCCCAAATCTGAAAAACACTTAGGGCTTTGGAGTTAGAGAGCTTGGGATCTATGGCTTGCCAACTATTCAACTTTGGGCAAGATAACTACTTTTCTGAGTCCTTGAGTTTCTCATTTGTAAAATGAAGATCAGAGTATCTATCTCACAGAGACAGGGTCTCACTGAGTTGCTCAGGGCCTCACTGAGGCCCTGAACTCTTGAACTCTTGATCTTACTGCCTCAGCCTCCCAAGCCACTGTGTTTACAGGCATATGCCACCACACCTGGCTACAATCCAATTACTCCAGCAACTGTTGATTGGATAAGTAGACTGGTATATCCATACAATGGAATATTATTCAGCAATAAAAAGGAATGAGCTACTGAAACATGCTACAACATGGGTGAACCTCAAAAATACTATTCTACGTGAAAGAAACTGTACACATAGACCATATAGAGTATCATTCCACTTATATTACATGTCCAGAAAGCAAATCTATAGAGACACAGAGTAGATTATTGGTTGTCTGGGGCTGTGGATAAGAATAGGGATTGACTATAAATGGCCACAAAGCATCTCTTTGAGGTAATGGAAATGTCCTAAAACAGAATCATAGTGATATTGCGTAACTGTGCACTTACTAAAAATCCCTGAATTGTGCATTTAAAGTGGATGAATTTTTGGTATGTAAATTATACTCTGATAAAGCTATTTAAAAGTAATTTTAAAAGAAAAAGAAAATGAGCTAAAATCTATGAAGCTCCTGGCTCGGTGTTCATAATAGTACCTGTGCAATGGAGAGAGCAAGAACTATAGAACTGTTAGCCAACTGCTATGGTTTGGATAGGTTTGTACCCTCTGAAACTCCTGCCAAAATTGGATTCCCATGATGACATACTAAGAGGACCTTTAAGAGGGCTCTGTCTTTAAGAATGGATTAATCCATTTGCACAATTAATGGATCAATGAATTAATGGATTATCCTGAGAATGGATCTGCTATAAAATCCAATTTATAGGCTGGGGATGTAGCTCAGTGGCAGAGTGCTTGCTTAGCATGCATGAGGCCCTGGGTTCAACTTCTACACCACACAAACACACACACCATACACACACAGCAAACAGATACAAAACTCCAAAAAAACAATTTGTTAAATTTCTTGTTCTGCTTGTCTTTTGCCATGTGATGTCCTGAACCATCTGGGACTCTGCCAATAAGAAGGCCATTGTCCCATGTGGCCTTGCATCAGAACCATGAGCCAAAATAAATCCTCTTTTCTGTAAGACTTACCCAGTCTGTGATATTGTGTTATTAGCAAGAGAAAATTGACCAACCTTTGAGGAATTCCTTCCACCATGATTGCTGGACTTTGCATGAGTGATCTCAGATTCTATAGATGTTGTCACAGCTAATACAGTTCCTGCCTGTAAAGAAATAGCAGACTGGTTGGGGAAATAAGACTTATGATGGTTGTTGGTATGGGACTTCAGAAGCTGATAAGGTCTCTGTGTTAGGATAGGGGCTGTACACTGGATCTTGAAGAATGAGGAAGAAATCAGACAGGGAAGAGGAAGAAGGCTATGTTAGGAGGGCACAGTAAGACAAGCATAGTCACTGGGACATGTCCAGATAATCACTTGGGGAACTCCAGAGAGAAGAGTTTGGGCTCTGGAAGTAGGCAGACATGGGCTCAAGCTCTGGCTTCACCACTGGCAAACTAGAAGACCTTGAGCAAGTAACTTAATGCTTAAGACCCAATTTCCTGAACTAAAGGTAGTGATAATAATGCCTGTCTTTCAGGACGAATATTTGTATTAAGTGAGATGTCCTGCATAAACCTCTCAGCTCAATGCTAGGCTTACAAAAGGTATTTAAGAAACATAAATTTCCTTTCCCTCATATGCCCTAAAAGAGAAGATAATTTAATTATGGAAGAAATATACTGGGAATGATTTTTCTTTTTTCTTTTCTTTCTTTTATTTATTTATTTTTTACAAAGACAGTATTTGAAACCAAATTAGTGTTGCAATTAATTAGACATCTTTACCCACTTTAAGATCTAGTCCATCTCCCAATGTAACTGATATTTCTCCTTGACTATACTCATGACAGTCTTTGAAAAAAATCAACTTCATTATGCTATAACTTCCATGTAATGTGCTGCACCTCTTTTAAGTGTACAATTCAGTGAGTTGCAACAAATGTATACAAACTGTAGCCCTTCACTGGAATCAGGGTGCAGAAGATTTCTATCATCCTCAAATTTCCCCTTGTGTCCCTTCACAGTCCATTGTCTCTTTACACTCAGCCACAGGCAACAATGACATGTTTTATGTGAGTATTGGCTAGTGTTCTCTTTCTAGAATTTCATATAAATGGAATCATAATATATGTGTTCTTGTAGTCAGCATAACAACTTCGAGATTTATCCCATGTTGTTGTGTTTTAGCACTTGGTTCCATTTTATACCTAAGTAGTATTCCATTGTATGGATATACCACCATTTGTTTGCCCATTTACCTACTGATGGAATATAGATCATTTCCAGCTTTTAGTGTTATAACTGCTCTAGGGGCTGGAGATGGAGCTCAGTGGTAGAGTGCCTGCGTAGCATGCATTTGTACATGCTGGGCAAATGCTCTACCACCGAGCTACACTCCCAGTCCCTGTGTAAGATTTTACTAGGAGTCAAGTGGCCGTTAATGCTGATGGTTTATTTCTTTCTGAATCAGGAGAATAGCTCCCTTATAACTGGGTCTGGTGATTTAGTACTCAGTTTTTGGGGGGCTGGTCATTTGAAAAATCCATGTTAGAGATGAAAGAATCAATCATTAGCAAACATTTATTAAATTCCCCCAAGTTCAAGGCACCGCGCTCAGTGTTCGGGCATGAGACTTGTTTCCTGCTCTTGGGAAGCTTATGGTCTATTTGGAGATATAATTCACAGGGAGCTACTTAAGGGCCATACCCAGAGGTCAAATGAGGGAGTGGTATAGATAGTGGCTCCCAACTCCTGAGTCTGGGAAATCCTGAGGAAGGACAGACAACATCTTCCTTGGGGAAACTGGGTAAAGCTTCATGGAAGAGGTGACATGGGAAGGGAAACTGAAGGATGGAAAGGATTGGAATGCTGTAAGATGGAAAGATAGGGAAAGGCAGCTCAGGTGGGAAGAGGGAAGGGGATGGCATGCAGAAAAGCAGAGCAGGATAGACTCATGGAATGGCCTATACCCCAGCTTGAAATAAGGCCAGACAGCAGCGTTGGCCCTTGTCAGAGCCTTCAAGGTACCTGCCTTGAAGGTAGCTGGGGAGAGTTGTCCTAGCATGGGAAAAAGTTAACACAAATTCTTTCTTGCTCTTCCTAGTTAGTAGAAAGTGGTAAAGAGTATTCAGTATATAACTGGACAGACTGGGGCCCATGCTGTGAATTCTTACAGCATCCTGTATGTCTCCATTTCAACATTCATTGTACTTGAGATTTACCTGGTTTGATGTTTTTGCACCTGCTAAGGTACCAGCTGGATGAGGGTGGGGGAACATGCCCGTTCTGCTCACTGTTGTATTTCCAGGGTCTATGTTTGTTTAATGAACAAATGAATACAAATGATATTTATTTCTGATATTTAGAATCTTTGCAATGAAATAAACATTTGTGAATTTCCATAGCTGTTATGCTAATAGTAAACTACCCAGTTCTTTGGAATTTTAACTGAAAAAAAAAATTAAGTTCTGGATTTTATTTAGTACTGTACTTTTGGGCAGGAATATTTTTTTTTTAAAAAAATTTTATAGTTGTTTATAAACCTTTATTTAATTTATATGTGGTGCTGAGAATTGAACCCAGTGCCTCACACATGCTAGGTGAGTGCCCTACCACTGAGCCACAACCCCAGCCCCACAGGAGTCTTTTCTTTATGTAATAATAAGAGTTATCATTGATAAAGGCACTTATTCTATGCCAGACATGGTGTTAAAAGGTTTCCATGGAATTTGAGAAAAACTGATATCAAGAGAAACGGAATTATGTGCCCATAGTTCATGGTAAGTGCTCGAGTTGGGATCTGAATTAGGTCTGGATTCAGCAAGGTCCTGCCTTCCTCTGAAATTGCTGATGTTTGAGATGGGAGATATTCTTAGTTAGGTCACATTTGCTGGGTGCTAGCAAGGATTGGCTACTGCAGATGTCCAACTTGACCTTGCATTTCCTTGCTTTGCAAATTCTGTATCACCTTAAAGACTCCATGTGAAACCTCTGCTATTAAAAAAAGAAGAAGAAAGAACTCAGTGGAAATTAATGAGGCTTTTCCCTTACTCATTAATTGGAGGGATATCTTGGAAAACTATTGAGGTACACCCCCAGAAGTTAATCTTTAGGCAAAAATTTAAATACTCAAGTAGCTTCCTCCCCATATTTTTAGGCACCTTGAGAATCTATTTTTCCATTTTTTTCTAGATATTTTGCAGACACAGTGTGTGTGCCTCCATGCACACACGTGTGCCAGCATGCTTCGTTAAAGCAAATAGTTTTGGTAGTGTAAAAAACATGTTCAAAGTAAGCTGTTGCATTTGTCACACATCCTGTAAGCCTTTGAGCAAAATTCCTGAAATTCATTTAGTGGGTATTCACTTAGAATTTTCTGAAGGACAATTTCTCTGTAAATTATTAACTTTTTATTGCCACATTTCCCAGATTCAATTAGATTAACATTTAGTGTCATTTCTCAAACAGAGATAATCATCCTGATTACGCTTTGAAGAGGGAACTTGCGTACTATATACCTTTTGGGCTTTTAATTTATCTTATTTATTTGGCAGGTCTGTGTATGTGTGCTGAGGCAGATAGAAGCCAAGAAGGATGACACTTGATGGGAATTGATAAATCGAGAATCATTCAATATTGAGTTTATGGCATTTGGCTTTCACTGCCATGGGCACATCGGAGAGCTAAGAAAATAGGCAGACTAAAGAGGATGGATTCCCTAAGTGGTTTCTGAATACAACATTTATTTCTGGCTAGTAAAGTTTAGCAAACCATGTCCAGTGCTGTTGACAAGTAGCACAAACTGAATGCCAACAGTGAGCCTCTGACGTGTTGGCTAAGGTGGGCTCTGGAGCTTCCTGCTCTAGGTCCGGCCACAGCATGTGACAAAGTCCAAAACAGCGACAATGGCCACACCAAACCCTTTGCTATGGTAGCAGTGACTTCAAACATGGTTTCATGAATAGGAGCTCTTTTGACCCTTGACCAGAACCAGGCTCTAAATTGGCAGACAGAGAATCGGAGTAATTTGTATCATTTCAATTAGTTACTCGCTGCATAACCGGGAGGTCATGACTTTCCACCGTGATTACTGCCCATGGCAACCAAGCTTGAATGTACCATCAGTTTCCAAATACTTTCACTTAATAAATGTAAGTTCATAAACAAGGCTCAATTGTTGGGATGCACAACAAAGTGAATTATCCACCCTGAGACTGAACGGGTGGAAGATGACATAACTTTGTCGGCAAGATCCTTTCAATTCTTTCTTTCTTTTTTTTCAAGAGAGAAGCTGATAAATGGGGTTAATAACATTAGCTGAATGAGCAGTATTGATCTTTGGCTATGTAAAACAGCCAGGAGAGAAGCAAGTTTATGTAAGAACCACTGTTGTTACAGTTCTGAAAGCCGGCAGTTTTCTTTCACTGTTTGCTCTGTACAACCAAAATTCAGAAATCTTAAAATCAATGTTACCATTGTCGGGTCCAAACAGCACACCCTTCCACAGACAATGCAAAGAATTTCAAAATATAGATAGCTCCCTGATACATACAGATCTGATTGTAAGAAACATTGGGTT